>MCJB01048288.1:2943-22774 GCA_002018475.1 Nicotiana obtusifolia | reverse complement strand
AAGAACAATTTATTAAGGATATACTTATATATCCATATATATATATATATATATATATATATACATGTATGCCTATACCTTGTTCAAACAAATCTATTTTTATTAACGATATATATAAATATGTAATCTTCCTTTTTCCTAAAGTTTAGATTTATAATGAACTACTTAGTTAGTTGAGTCATTGATGATAAATAATTAGGAAGAAGGATTGTGTCTAATTCACTGGGTAGTGTCCTAGGTGTTAAATAGTAATTTATAGAAGTCCGGTGTCTTAGCCATAGTACTATGTCTAGGATTAATCGAACCATGAATGGGGCGGGGAAGGTTAAATGATAAATATAGGTAGTTATAGTAGTAGTAGATTGTTGACATCGATTTAGTTAGGATCGAGTCAACTAGGGGTCTAGATCGAGTTGTTTCCCCTGGCCAGTTGGGAGTTGATGGTGACATGCATAGGTGGAGAGACCGTAGCTGGTGCCACGCTTGTCACGGAAATGATGTATATGCGGGGGAGCGGGTGGCACGCCGCCACAGGATATGTATATGCGGGGAGCGGGTGGCACGCCGCCACATAATATGTATATGCGGGGAGCGAGTGGCACGCCTGCCACGAGATAAGATGAATGAGATGATGCCATAAGAGGAATAATGCTTATTATTGTTTTAATATGTTAAATTTAGTTATTTATTATTGTCACATAACTGCTTAATTGTTTTACTACTTGCTTACTTTATTCATGTTTAAATTGTTAATTGTAGTAGTATATAGGTACTTGTATATACTTGTTTAACAGGTTTATCTGGAGTCCGGTCTAGCCTCGTCACTACCTCGTCGAGGTTAGGCCAGGCACTTACCAGCACATGGGGTCGGTTGTGCTGATACTACACTCTGCACTTTTGTGCAGATACCGGCGCAGCAGGTGTCGGACAGTAAGTAGACAGATTCTCCTATTTTTGGCGCGACTCTCCGGCGACTCAAGGTAGGACTGCAGCCGTTCGCAGCCCTTGAAGTCATCTGTCCATATTTTTGTACCTATTTCCATATAGTTCGGAAATAGTACTTTTGTTACTTCTTTTAAGACCTTTATATGTTGTAAAATCTTAGACTGTCTGTGAACACTGTGATACCAGTTCTTGGGGTAGTTTGTTTAGGACGAATTATATCGTTATAAATGGTCCCTATGTTTTGCTATTTACTTATGATATATTTCATGATTTGCTAAGTTGTGGAAAAAGGAAAGAATGATGAATTGAAAAATATTCCGCGCGGTGAAGTATCATATTGATTTTTGAATGAGAAATGGGTGAATTGGTGGAGTGACTGAGAATAGAATGATATATATACATATATATAATATCTTATATTATTGCATGTTGTTATATATTTATGTTGCGATTTGCTTTAGATAACTGTTGTAACTTAATTAAGTAATTAATGAATTAATTATCGGCTGGCCTAGCTCCCATTAGTAGGCGCCATCACGACTCCTGAAGGAGGGATATTTGGGGTCGTGACATTTTTATGAGAAAATTGATGAAAATGTAAAATCGTACATTAAAACTCATTTGAGTTGACTATGATCAATGTTTTGTGTAAACGGATCCAGATCAGTATTTTGACAGTCCGGGTGGGTCTGTATTATGATTTGGGACTCGGGTGTATTCCCGGAATCGAATTCGAAAGTTCCAAACTTAATTTATCATAAATTATTGAAAATTAGAAGCTTAAAGGTTTAAAGAATTCCTAAGTTTGACCTTAGGTTGACTTTGTTGCTATCGGGTTCAAATTTCAATTTTGGAACTTGGTATAGGTTCGTTTCAGTATTTATGACTTGTCTTCTAATTTGGTGCAAACAGAGATGGTTTGACACGATTCGGATGTCAGGTTGAAAATTTTCATTTTCTTAAGTTTCATTAAAAATTTCATTCGTTTTGGTGTCCGATTCGTAGTTTTAGGAGTTATTTTGGCGTTTTGATTGCACAAGCGAGTTCGTATGATGTTATACACTTGCGTGCATGTTTGGTTTGGAGCCCGTGGGGCTCGGGTGAGTTTCAGATAGGCTACAGATGATTTGAACTTAGAATTTCTGGTTTTAGCTTCTGCTGTCAGCTTGTGTGTCCTTCTTCGCGATTGCAAAGATACTCCCGCGATAGCGAAGAGTAGTTTGGGACTGAGGTGAATTTTTCTCTTCGCGAACGCGAAGTACTTGATGCAAACGCCAAGTGGAAGGGGTTGCCCTTCACGAACGCGGACAGCTTTATGCGAACGCATAGCATTGAGGGACCTAGGAAGGGTGATCGGTTGTTTGCTCTACGCAAACGCGAGCCCTGGCTCGCAAACGCGAAGGCCTGGGGGGAGAAGCCTTCGCGAACGCGTGAGGAAACTCGCAAATGCATAGGCCATTTGGGCTGCAGTGCATCGTGAAGGTGGCAGGCCCTTCGCAAACATGAAGAAGGCATGACGCCCAGTCACTTAAATTCGATTAGATTCGATTGGTTTGGTGGAAGATTTTAGAGGAAAAGCCCCGGTAGAGCTTTGATTTTCTTGCGGAGCAAGGTAAGTGTTTGGTCTAACCTTGATTTTAGGGAATTAGGAACCCTTGAGCTATGTGTTATATAAATTACATGTGTAGCGTCATATATGCGAGATGACGAGTGTATATACACCGTCAAAATACTTTTTTCCATGTTTTTCCGTATTTCATTAATTATTTTATTTCATGTCTTAACTGTCACATCTTTAATTGCTTCTTATGCCTTAATCTGCTACTTGTCCTTTATTATTCTAGTATCAAAATGTTAATTTCACCTATGCTTCTATGATTTAATTGCTACTTTCCTTAATTGCCTTACTTGTACACCTTAATTGTCATATAATCGGCTTGGCTTGTTGCTTAGTATAAATTGTGGAACTTCTTGATTTGGTACGAGATTTCCTTTATGGCTTTGCTTTCATATTCCTTATTCATAGAGCTCTTTGTGAATTGAGTTGCGGAATTTATTGCATTCATTGATTTTTGTATATGGATCGGGTTGCACGCCGCAACAGGTGGAATAAGAAAGGATTGATATTGATATGGTGGGATCGGGTTGCGCGCCGCAACAGGTGAAATTAGGGAGGATTATGATATTGACTCTGATTATATGGAGGGATCGGATTGTGCACAACAGATTGTACTTGTTATTATTGATATTTATATTGTGGAATAAGGGAGGATCGGGTTGTACGGAGGGATCGGGTTGTATGGTAGGATTGGGTTGCGCGCCGCAACGATTTGTATGTTTTATATTCCTTGTTGTATTGTGTTGGCTTTGGTGTTTTCGTACGAGATTCTGAGGATTGGTATTTGTGGGTTTACTGGTTTTCAAGGATTGAGTTTATTGTCATGAGTTAACTGCTTTATTTCCCATATTTTCTTTCCTGTCACTATTATTATACTGCATACAGGTTATTATAAGTGACCCGTCTTAGCCTCGTCACTACTTCGTCGAGGTTAGGCTCGACACTTACAGAGTACATGGGGTCGGTTTACCCATACTACACTCTGCATTTCTTGCGCAAATTTTGTAGTCGGTCCCAGCGGCGGTCAGTAGAGTCCTCGAATTGACCATCGAACGAAGACTTGAGGTACAGTTGCTCGGCGTTTGCAGCCCTGAAGTTCCCTTATACTTTATCCTAGCTGGTTATTTCTTTTCAGACAGTTTACTTTCATTCAGATCATTATCTGTATTTATTCTAGTCGCTCGTGAACTTATGACACTAGATATGAGATTGTATTTAGATATTTCGGTTGTTATGACTTTTCACACTTTATTTCAGTTCAATTTTCAGTCATCTCAGTTTGATTGGGATCAGTTAATATGACTTGTTGAAATGGCTAAAAACTATTCTAACATTGGCTTGCCTAGCAAGTGAAACATTAGACGCCATCACGGTCCCGAGAGTGGGAATTCCGGGTCGTGACAGTAAGTGCCGAGTCTAACCTCGACAAAGTAGTGACGATGCTAAGGCGGGTCACTTATAATAACATGTACACAATAATAATAATAATAACAGAAAAGACATAAATGGAAATAAGCAGTTTACTCATAACAACGAACTCAAAACTCAACTACCTGAGAGTCCAGAATAACAAGTCTTATAAACTCATCCCAAGTACCGAGGCAAATCCAACAGTCACAAATAAATACAACTTATACAACTTGTTGCGGTGCACAACCCAATCTCACCATATCACCCATTTCAATCTATTACATTTCAATTTCCGTTGCGGCGTGCAATCCGCTTCTCAAACAATTTCAATTAACAATAGCAATTCAACAACCAAAATTTAAAGGAATTTCTACATCACAAGAGTAAATGTACGAGGCAATGAAAATCACATAATAATCCAAGAATCTCTAACAATTCGAATGTCTCAACTTTACCAACTCATCGATATCTACCAATTAACAACTCATACAAGTGAAACTATGTCATAGAAGACAGCAAATTCTACAAAACTATAAGACAAGTAAGACATATGACAATTTAAATATGCAAGTAAAGCGAATAGAGACAAGTAGCAAATAAGCATAGAACTATGGAAAGGGTGGACAATTTAATACAAGGATAACTAGATGACTAGTAACAATTATGGCACGGAAGTCAAATTAGCATGTAGCAATTAAGGCATGTAACAAGATATACTATGCAATAACGAAAACATGGAAGCAAGTAACATAACGGCGCATTTGCACTCATCACCTCGCATATATGCCGTTTCTCAGGTAATTTGCATAACATGTAGATCAAGGATTCCTAATTCCCTCAAATCAAGGTTAAACCCAACACTTACCTCACTCCGCAATTCAGACAATCAATCAACCACGGCCTTGCCTTTTGAACAAGTCTTCAAACCAACCAAATCTAGCAAATTATTGACCAAATAATTCAAAATAGGCTTTGGAAACTACCCATAAATGAAAGAGGTTCAATTTAGATCATTTTTGAAAAAGTCAATAAAAATCAACCTCAGGCCCACTTGGTCAAAATCGAGATTCAGACCAATATCCGATTACCCATTCACTCCCCCAGCTCGGTTATGTGATTTGTTTTGAAATCCGACCCTAATTTGAGCTCTAAATCTCGATTTTACAAAAAATCTCCAATTCTACCAAAATTCCTAATTTCTACCATGGAAATCCTAAATTTGATGTTGAAATCACATGAAATGTAACGAGTAATTGAAAAGAAATGGATCAAAGTCACTTACCAATGAATTTGGAAAGAGAAGTCTCTCGAAAAATCGCCTCTAGAGTGTTTATGAGAAATTGTGAGAAATGAGCTAAGTAACATTTTCCCCCCTCTTTTACACAGCTGCAGATGTCTTAATAACGAACAAGGGTCGCAGATGTGAACCCTGTCTCAGAGCAACAGATGTGGCAAAGGCGACAATAGGGTCGCAAATGCGAAGTTTCCACCTTCGCAAATGTGACCACTGCCTTCGCAATTGCGAAGGAGTACAATTTTGCCAGGCATCGCAAATGCGACCAAGTGATCGCAAATGTGATCCTGAGCTATTCGCAATTGCGAACTTTTTTCTCGCAAATGCAAGGTTACCCAATCCCTGGCCCTGATCGCAAATGCGAACACTTGTTCCCAAAAGAAAGGCTCATAATTGCATTCCAGACATCGCAAATGCTAGATCTGCAGCAGAACACTAGCAGCAAGACTGCACCAGCTATCCTAGCGTTAGCCAAACTCATCTGAAGCACGTCAGAAACCCACCCGAGCCCCTCGGGCTCCAAACCAAAAATGCACACAAGTGTAATAACATCATATGAACTTACTCGCGCAAAAAAATCACCAAATTAACCTCTAAATCTACGAATCAATCCTCAAAACGCATGAAATCTCAAAGTGAAACTCAAGAACACTAGAATCACATTTAAGCGTCTGAACCAAGTCAAATCAATTCCGAATTGAACCAAATTTTGCAGACAAGTTTCAAATAGCAATATGGAACTATTCCAAGTTTCAGCATAAAAATCTGAACCCTTTAGCTAAGAAGTCAACTTACGGTCAAATTAGTAAATTTTTCAACTTTCAAAAATGCTAGTTTTCGACAAAAATGAGTCAAAACAAGTTAGGGACTTCCGAATTCAATTCCGGGCATATGCCCACGTCCCAAATCATGATACGAACTCACCCAGATCATGAAAATGTCGATTCGGGTCCATTTACACAAAATATTGACAGTAGTCAACTCAAACCATTTTAAAGACAAAAATTCACATTTTCTCAAATTTTTCACATACAAACTTCTCAGAATAAGACACGGGCTGTGCACCCAAATTGAGAAATGCTAAACAGAGCTAATCGAAGTCTTGAAACATGGAAATAGAGGTTAGATCTCAAAATGACCTATCAGGTCATCACATTCTCCACCTCTAAAACAAAAGTTCGTCCTCGAACAGACATAGAAAAGTACCTGGACTGGTGAAAAGGTGTGGGTATCTAGTCCGCATATCGGACTCGAACTCCCATGTAGCTGCCTCGATCGGCTGACCTCTGTACTGTACTCAGATTGAAAGATAACTCTTAAACCTCAACTTCTGGAACTGACGGGCTAGAATGGCCACCGGCTCCTCCTCATAAGTCAAATCCTTGTCCAATTGGACTGAGCTAAAATCTAATACACAGCACGAAACACCGTGATACTTCCGGAGCATGGACACATGGAACACCGGATGAACTGCTGATAAGCTTGGTGGCAATGCAAGCTTATAGGCCACCTCACCCACTCTCTCAAGAATTTCAAAAGGTCTGATATACCTTGGGCTCAACTTGCCCTTCTTTCCGAACCTCATCACACCTTTCATGGGTGAAACCTGGAGAAAAACTCCCTCTTCAACCATGAATGCAACATCACAAACTCTATGATTGGCATAACCCTTCTGCCTAGACTGACAAGTCGATCCTGAATTATCTTGACCTTTTCTAAGGCATCCTAAACCAGATCGGTACCCAACAATCGAGCCTTTTCGGCTAAAACCAACCAACTGGCGAATGGCACTGCCTCCCATGAAGTACCTCATAGGGAGTCATCTGAGTACTCGATAGGTAGATGTTGTTGTAGGAAAACTCCACAAGCGGCAAGAACTGATCCCAAGAACCCTCGAAATCCATAACATAGGCGCGAAGCATATCCTCCAATATCTGAATGGTGCGCTCGGACTATCCGTCTGTCTAAGGGTGAAATGTTGTACTCAACTCAACCCATGTGCCTAACTCACACTGAACAATCCTCCAGAAGTGCGATTTGAACTCGTACCCCGATCAGAAATGATGGACACCAGCATACCGTGCAGACGAACAATCTCGCGGATATAGATCTCAACCAACCGCTCTGAAAAATAGGTAACTGCAATTGGTGTGCCGACTTGGTCAACCTGTCCGCAATGGTCCATACTGCGTCAAATTTCTCTTGGTCAACCTGTCCACTCAGGAATCTCAAGCCTCTAAAGCAAACCACCAGACCTCCGATGCTCGTACTTTACCTACTGGCAATTCAAACACCGAGTTACATGCACAACTATATCTTTCTTCATCCTTCTCCACCAATAATGCTGCCTCAAATCCTGATACATCTTGGCGGCACCCGAATGAATGAAATACCACGAAATGTGGGCCTCCTCAAGAATGAACTCACGAAGTCAATCCATATTAGGCACACCAATCCGACCTTGCATCCACAAAACCCCATCATCTCCAATGGTAACCTGCTTGGTATCACCGTGCCGTACCATGTCCTAAAGGACAAGTAAATAGGGGTCGTCATACTGACGCTCTCTAATGCGCTCATACAAAGAAGATCGAGAAACCATGTAAGCAAGAATCTGACTAGACTCCGAAAAATCTAACCTCACGAACTGGTTGGCCAAGGCTTGAAAATCTGATGCTAGCAGTCTCTCACCAACCAGAATATATGCAACTCTAACCATACTCATAACCTTTCTACTCAAGGCATCGGCCACCACATTGGCCTTCCCGGAATGATACAAAATGGTGATATCATAGTCTTTCAACAGCTTTAACCACCTCCACTATCTCAAGTTGAGATCTTTTGCTTGAACAAATACTGTAGATTCTGATGGTCTGTGAATACCTCACACGACACGCCATAGAGGTAATGCCTCCAAATTTTCAATGCATGAACAATGGCTACCAACTCCAAGTCATGACCGGGGTAATTCTTCTCGTGAACCTTCAACTGTCGTAACGCATATGCAATCACCATGCCATCCTGCATCAATAGTGCATCGAGCCCAATACGAGATGCATCACAATACACCGTATAGGATCCTGAACCTCTAGGCAATACCAACACCGGAGTTGTAGTCAAGGCAGTCTTGAGCTTCTGAAAGCTCAACTCACACTCATCCGACAACCTGAATGGAGCACCCTTCTGGGTCAATCTAATCAATGGGGCTACGATGGATGAAAATCCCTCTACGAACTGGCGATAGTACCCCGCCAAACCCAGGAAGCTCTGAATCTCGGTAGTTGAAGTAGGTCTAGGCCAGTTCTGAACTGCCTTAATCTTCTTAGGATCCACTTTAATGCCCTTTGAAGATACAACATGTCCCAGAAAGGCAATCGAGTCTAACCAAACACACACTTTGAAAACTTGGCATACAACTGACTATCTCTCAGGGTGTGAAGTACCACCCGCAGATGCTGCTCATGCTCCTCTCGATTGCGGGAGTAGAACAAGATATCATCAATGAATATGATCACAAAGAATCCAAGTAGGGCTTAAATACCTGATTCATCAAATCCATAGATAATGCTGGGTCATTTGTCAAGCTAAATTACATCACTAGGAACTCATAATGTTGTACCGAGTCCGGAAATGTTTCTTAGGAATATCCAATGCCCTAATCTTCAATTGATGGTAGCCAGATCGCAAAGCAATCTTCGAAAACACCTTGGCGCCCTGAGGCTAATCAAATAAGTCATCAATCCTCGGCAAGGGGTACTTATTCTTGATAGTGACTTTGTTCAACTGGAGATAGTCTATACACATCCTTACCGAACCATCCTTCTTCTTCGCGAACAACACGGGCACACCCTAAGGCGAGACACTAGGTCTAATGAATCCCTTATCAAGAAAATCCTACAATTTCTCCTTCAGTTTCTTCAACTTCGGTGGTGCCATTCGGTATGGTGGAATAGAAATGGACTAAGTGCCCAGAGCCAAGTCAAAACAAAAATAAATATCCCTATTGGGTGGCATCCCTGGCAGGTTTGCAGGAAACACCTCTGGAAACTCACGCACAACAAATACTTAATCTATAGAAGGAACCTCCACACTAGAGTTACAAACATAGGCCAAATATGCTAGATATTCCTTCTCGACCATATGCCGAGCCTTTACGTAAGAAATAACTTTGCTAGTAGATTGGCCAAGAGCCCCCCTCCACTCTAATTGGGCAAATCCCGGCATGGCTAAGGTGTGATAGTCCAATATAGCATAATAAGGTGACAGCCAACCCATGCCCAAATAACATTAAATCCACCATGTCAAGAAATAGGAAATCTACACTAGTCTCAAAGCTCCTAATATAAACCACATACGAGCGATAAACACGATCTAAAATAATAAAATATCCCACAAGCATGGACACATATACCGGAGCACTCAAAGAACCATGAGGCATAATCAAATATGAAGCAAAATAGAATGACACATGGGAATAAGTAGAGCCCGGATCAAATAGAACTGAAGCATCTCTATGGCAAACCGGAACAGTACCCGTGATAATGGCGTCATATGACTCTGCCTCAAGTCTAGCTGGGAATGCATAAAAATGGGGCTGGGTCTAACCACTCTGACCTCCGCCCCTCGAGCTACCCCTAGCTAGCTAGCCTTCACCTCTAATGATTTGACCTCTACCTCTAACGACCTGAGCCCGCCCTCTAGCTGGCTGTGCGGGCAGTGAAGCAACCAGTGTTGGCATGATGGCATGAGAATCCTACTGATGTCTGCTACTCGACAATCTAGTGAAATACCTCCTTGTGTGACCTATGACCCCACACTCAAAGAACTCTCTTGGCTGCTGAAGTTGAGACTGACCTTGACGGCCCGGATAGTTGTTGTAGTAACTCTGAAGCGGTGGTGCATTGATAGGAGCTGAATGTGCACTGAATGCTGGCTACTCAGGACGAGACCCATAAGAACCACGATCGCCCGAAGCACTTTTGGCTACCTGGAGAGCTAACTGAATCAGCCTAGGAGGATTGCCTCTACCAAAAGAACCTCTGCCTCCAGATGAGGCACCACTTAAGCCAACAAAATGACGGGGTCTCTTCTCATATGTCGACCCTTTATCCTGACCGCGAACCATCTCACTTCGTCTAGAGATCTCAGTGGTCCTCTAGAAGGAAATATCATCCCCCGTCTCCTTGGTCATCTGAAGCCTAATGCCAAAGGTAAGACCATCAATAAACCTCCCTACTCTTTCTCTATCAGTAGGAATCAAATGTGGTCTTGTACTGGGTGACTGTCATGCCACCCTATTGAAGACGCCCAAACTGCCTACAGTACTCCTCTCTCAGAGTGAAAGGAATAAAGTTCTCAAGAAATAGTTGTGGAAATTGATCCCAGGTAAGTGAAATTGAACCGATTGATCTGCTCCGCTTAAAATCCTGCCACCACCTCTTGGCAGAGCAGGTCATCTGGAACAATGCAAAGTCGAGCCCAGTAGTCTCAAAAATACCCATGTTGCACAATACCTTATGGCAACAGTCCATGTAATCATGTGGGTCCTCGAAGGGTGCACCGCTATAATGAACAGGAAAGAGCTTAGTGAACTTGTCCAACCTCATCAATCCCTCAGAAGACGTCGCGGGCCTCTGGGATGTGTAGCAACTACGGGCTGAACTACTCCAACTGCTGGAGCTGCCGGAGTCTAATATAGGGGAGCCATATGCTCTGGAGTGTGAGTGGCAGAAGTCTATACGCATCCCCCAGCCTGAGAGACGGCTGGTGCTATATGAAATGCTCTGGTCTGAGCCACACTCTTCAAGAGTCCAACTAAGCGGACTAGAGCATCCTGAAGTACAGGAGTGTCTATAAATCTCTTTGGAACTTGAGCGAGTCCGACTGGTGCGGCCTGAATTGGGACCTCCTCCTCATGGTCAGTCTAAGTCTCCACCATGGGTGCTGCTGCTGCTCGCACTCTAGGCTGAGCTCTGCCTCGGCCCCGGCCCCTACCCTTGGTAGTGGCTGGAACAAGGGGCTCTAGCTCCTGCCCAGCTATAGACATTGTGCGAGTTCTCATCATCTGCGAGAGAACAAGAGTTGAATGGTTCAAACTTTAATAATAGAGATAAACCGCACGATAGAGAAAGAAAGAAGTGAATTTTCCTAAAGCATTATAGCTTATGAAAGATAAGTACAGACGTCTCCATACCGATCCTCCAGACTGTACCAAGCTTGCTCATGACTCATGAGACCTAGGCAACGTAGTGCTCTGATACCAACTTGTTACGACCCGGAATTCCCACCATCAAGATCATGATGGCGCCTAACATTTAACTTGTTAGGCAAGACAACGTTAACTATATTTACTAAACATTTTTAATAAATCAGACCCAATGACATCAATAAAACTGAACAGCCAGAAAATAGAATAAGTAAACTAATAAGCGACGAAATCCAAATACAAATCTTGGAATTAGTGTCACGAATACGTGAGCATCTAGAGTACTACAAATAATAGTCTGAATAAAATAACATAACCGTATGAATCAAAATAAATAGCTAAGATGATATAGAAGGGGACTTCAGTGATGTGGACGCCGTGCAGCTATTCCTCAAGTCTCCTCTGATAGCTAGATCCGAGCAAATCTCACTCAGCATTGCTGGGACCAACTTCAGTATCTGCACAATAAGTGCATAGTGTAGTATGAGTACAACCGACCCCATATACTCTGTAAGTGCGTAGCCTAATCTCGACGAAGTAATGACGAAGGTAAGGCGGGTCACTTACAATAACTTGTACGCAATAATAATAATAACAGAAATGGAAATGAGCAGTTAACTCATAACAACAAACTCAAAATCCAACTACCAGAGAGTCCAGAATAACAAGTCTTATAAACTCATCTCAAATACCGAGGTAATCTAACGGTCACAAACAAATACAACTTATACAATCTGTTGCGGCGTGTAACCTGATCCCACCATATCATCATCTATCAATATCATAATCCATCCTTATTCGCTATTTCAATTAACTTTCTTTCAATTTCCTTTGCGGCGTGCAACCCGCTCCCTAATCAATTTCAATCAACAATAGAATTCAACAACCAAAAATTAAAGGAATTTCTACATCACAAGAGTAAATGTACGAGGCAATGAAGAATCACATTATAATCCAAGAATCTCTAACAATTCGAATGTCTCAACTTTACCAACTCATCGATATCTACCAATTAACAACTCATACAAGTGAAACTATGTCATAGAAGGCAGCAAATTCTACAAAACTATAAGACAAGTAAGACATATGACAATTTAAATATGCAAGTAAAGCGAATAGAGACAAATAGCAAATAAGCATAGAATTATGGAAGGGTTGGACAATTTAATACAAGGATAACTAAATGACTAATAACAATTATGGCATGGAAGTCAAATAAGCATGTAGCAATTAAGTCATGTAACAAGATATACTATGAAGTAAAGAAAACATGGAAGCAAGAAACCTAATAGCACATATACACACGTCACCTCGGATATACGTTATTTCCCATGTAATTCACATAACATGTAGTTCAAGGGTTCCTAATTCCCTCAAATCAAGATTAGACCCAATACTTACCTCACTCTGCAATTCAAGCAATAAATAAACCATGGCCTTGCCTTTTGAACAAGCCTCCACACCAACCAAATCTAGAAAATTATTGACCAAATAATTCAAAATAGGCTTTAGAAACTACCCAAAAATAAAAGAGGTTCAATTTAGATCATTTTTTAAAAAGTCAATAAAACTCAACCTCAGGCACACTTGGTAAAAATTGAGATTCAGACCAAAACCCGATTACACATTCACTTCCCCAGCTCGGTTATGTGATTTGTTTTGAAATTCGACCCCAATTTTGATATATAAATATCAATTTTATAAAAGTCACCAATTCTATCCAAATCCCTAATTTCTACCGTGGAAATCCTAAATTTGATGTTGAAATCTCATGAAATTTAATGGGTAATTGAAAAGAAATCGATTAAAAACACTTACCGTTGAATTTGGAAAATCGCCATTAGAGTGATTAGGGTTGAGAAATTATGATAAATGAGTGAAGTCCCATTTTTTTCCACTTTTACCCAACTGCAGATGATGCAATTGCGACCCTTGTCTCGCAATTGCGAACAGTCTTGTTCGTAATTGCGAACATCGCAAATGCGAGACAAGGGTCGCAAATGAGAACCTTGTCTCAGAGCAACAGATGTCGCAAATGCGACAATAGGATCGCAAATGCGAAGTTCCCACCTTCGCAAATGCGACCACTGCCTTCACAATTGCGAAGGAGTACAATTTTCCTAGGCATCGCAAATGCGACCAAGTGATCGCAAATGCGATCCTGAGCTGTTCGTACATGCAAACCTTTTTCCCGCAAATGCAAGGTTACACATTCTCAGGCCCTGCTCGCAAATGCGAACACTTTTTCGTAAAAGCGAGGCTCGCAATTGCAAGCCAGACATCGCAAATGTGAGATCTGCAGTAGAACACCGGCTACAAGAGTCCACCAGCTATCCTAGCATTAGCCAAAATCATCCAAAACACCCTCGAAACCCGCGCGAGCCCCTCGGGTTCCAAACCAAACATGTACATAAAAGTAGTAATATCATACGAACTTACTCACACAATCAAATTACCAAAGTAACCTCTATATCTATGAATCAATCCTCAAAACGAGTGAAATTTCAAAGTGAAACTCAAGAACACTAAAATCAAATTTAAGCGTCCGAACCAAGTCAAATCAATTCCGAATTGAACCAAATTTTTCCGACAATTTTCAAATAGCAAAACAAAAATATTCCAAGTTTCAACATCAAAATTCGAACCCGTTTTCTAAGAAGTCAACTTACGGTCAAACTTAGTAAATTTTTCAACTTTCAAAAATGATAGTTTTCGGCAAAAATGAGTCAAAACAAGTTAGGGACTTCCGAATTCAATTTTGGGCATATGCCTAAGTCCAAAATCATGATACGGACCCACCGGGATCGTCAAAATACCGATCTGTTTCCGTTTGCAAAAAATATTGACATGGACTGTGCATACAAATTGAGAAATGCTAAACATAGCTAATCGAGGTCTTGGAACATGGAAATAGAGGCTAGATCTCAAAATAACATATCGTGTTATCACACTTATGTGGGTTGATATGATTGGATCGGGTAGCGTGCCGCAACTATATTGTGATAAGATGTAACTCCTTATGCTTATTTCGTGTGTTTTGCTTTTACTTGTATGAAAATAAATCATAGGAAGATGTTAATACTATCCCATCTACTTAACTTGATTAGTAGCCTTCTTATTTAACCTTTTTTTTTTACTATTATTTGTCATGTCTGAATTATACTTGTTTGGTGTATGGAACCGCGTTGTGTAGGGCTCCATATGGTGTCACTTGTCGGTTGGGCTTCTTGTATTAGTAAAGATGAGATTTCTAGACCTGAGAACTGCACTATCGTATTGGGATGAGGAATGTTTGGGAGAAGAATACCATATTTCCGCTCAGAATTGGGCTATAGTCCTTGCCGGACGTGAGGACTCCATGACTTGTTGATCAGATAAGTGATTATGAGTTTTTGCGTTTTTTTTTCATCATCGTCAGTGTATGAAGGTTTTGAATGAGGTTTTATTTGATATGAGGTTTACTACCGTTTTTTGGGCAACTATTTGTTGTGAGTATCCGAGTTATATGGTATAGCATGTGATTACATCTTGGGTGATGCTTATGGCTTGGTACAGTTTTTTCAGACTTATGCAATAGATAGATGTGAGAATTTTCTTTTATAATGAATTTCGGATATTCGGAGTTGGGTTACAAGGTTTATGGATTAGGTTGAATGAATGATCTTCGATTGTGTTGAGTTGGCGGACTTATATGAATTGGGGTGACGCAAGATCACCCACGGGTATGTGTACAGTGAACTCATGCAATGATTTGATGGCTTTGGAACGACTCTTGGCACGATCGAGGACGAACGTATGTTTAAGTGGGAGGATGTAACGACTCAACCGGTCGTTTTGAGAATCTGCATTCTATTCAGCTGTTTGAAGTCCTGAGTAGCTTTATATGAGTAGCATCTACATTCCGTTCAGCTGTGTGAATCATCGGTTTTGGTTTTCAGGTGCCTCGGAATTGATTTGGAAGAATGAATCTCATGTTAGAAGCTTTAAGTTGGAAGAGTTGACCAAGTTTGACTTTTGTGTATTTGACTCCGGATTAGAGTTTTGATGGTTCTATTAGGTTCGGATGGTGATTTTGAACTTGGGCATATGCCCAAATTTGCACTTGGATGTTTTTAGAAGATTTCGGCACTATTTGGCAAAAGTAAAAATTTGAAGGTTTGAATGTTCATAAGTTTGACTGGGAGTTGACTTTGATGTTATTGGGTTTGGATTGTGGTTTCGAGAGTCGAAATAGGTTCATTATGTCATTTGGAACTTGTATGCAAAATTTGAGGTCTTACGGGTTGATTTGATATGGTTCAACACGAGTTTCGAAGTTAAAAGTTCATTAAGTTTGATTAAATGTGCGATTCGTGATTTTGGTATTTTTATGTGTGATTTGAGGCCTCGAGTAGGTTCGTATTATGTTTTGGGACTTGTTGGTATGTTCAGACGGGCTCCCGAGAGGCTCGGATCAATTTTGGACGGATTTCGGACCATGTTGTGTATGCTGATTTCTGGTGTTTCATCTGTGTTACGCGATCGTGATGTGTAAAAAGTCAGTTGGGCTAGTTAAGCTTTGCGTTCGCGATGGGGATATCGCGTTCACGTATAAGGAATTCATGCCTTCGTGGGATTGTTTGCATGTTCGCGATGATTGGTGACCTGTTGGTCTGCGCGTTCGCGGGCTTAGTGTTGTGTTCGTGTAAGGACTTTTGAAGCTGGGCAGATTTTTGCTTCGCGGTCGCGAAAGTACTACCGCAATCGCGTAGAGTACCACTGGGCAGTGCATATAAGTATTCTATTTCGAACCTTTGAGTTATTTTATCACATTTCGAGTTTGGGAGCTCGGATTTGGGCAATTTTGGAGGCGATTTTTTCCACATAGATTGGGTAAGTGTTTTCTACTCGTTTTTATTATATTCATTGGTTCCATCTTTGTTTTGGTATTTGATTGATGATTTCAAAAAAGAAATTGGAGATTTTTGTCTAAAGTTTCCTAAAGTGATTAATTGAGTTTTGAAACTTGATTTGGAGTCGAATTTGAATAAAATTATTACAGTTGGACTCATATTCGAATGGGTTATCGGAATTTGTGAGTTTTGTCGGGATCCGAGGTGGGGGCCGGGTTTGACTTTTTGGTTGACTTTGAGTAAATGTAAAGATTCGATCTTTATCGTTTGGGTTTGCTTCCTATGGCATTATTTATACGATTTTGAGTTCGTTTGGCTAGTTTCAAGTCATTCAGAGGATGATTTGAGCGAGATGGCACTTCTAATCTACCAATTTAGCTTGGTTGAGGTAAGTGTCTTGCCGAACTTTGTTGGGAGAATTTTTCCTACTAATTGATATTGTTGCTACATTCGGGAGTGACATATATATGAGGTGACGAGCTTCTATGCATGTGCCAGGGTTATTCATGCTTGGGGGTAGATTATACGATTATTTGTACCTTATAGGCTTACATGACCTTTTACCTCATATTGTACTTGACTTCTAGATTAATATGAATATGAAATTAAATACTAGTGACCATGATTTAGCTTATTATAACTTAATTAAAATTTGACAGAGTTTTTGTGAAATTGTTGATGTGCTAAATTTGATTGTCATTATACTTAATCACAAATACATCACTACAACTGTTATTCTTGAGATGTTGGATTCTATACTTGAGTTGAAGATTATTTTTGAGATTTGTTGAGGTACTTGAGCGATAAGGTTCTTGAGGCTTGTTGAATGTTTATTGGCTTGAAAGCTTTGATTGATGTTCATTCGGAATATTCGCTTAATCACTCTCCTTGATGTTATCCATGCTTCCTACCTTGCTTGTTATTGATATACATGTGCTTGGTAAGGAAGAGTGTAAAGCACAAAGGATGATATCATGCCATTGCATACGCATTATCATGTGCGGAAGAGTGTAAAGCACGAAGGGTGATGTCGTGTCATTTCATTTACATTATCATGTAAGAAGAGTGTAAAGCACGATGGATAATGCCGTGCCATTTCATTTACATTATCACGTGAGGATGAGAGTAAAAGCACGAAGGGTGATCACATACCATTATTTTTATATTATCATGTGTTCATGGTACAAAGGGTGTTTCCATGCAGGCGAGGAAAAAAGACATGCATTATGTTGTGATATCTTTTCCTTGTGTATACATTCATGCCTTTATCTTGAGATGTTACTATTGCACTTATGTTTTCTATGTGACTTGTTGTTGTTGTTTTGTCTTTGTCCTCTATCTCAATTGTTGTTGTATTGTCCATGCATTCTATCTGTTTAACTTGCAAATATCATGCTTTCCCTCTTGTTTGTCATATCTATATCTAGACCGTTTCTCATTTGTTGCACTTTCGTATAAGCCTTCTGCCATGTTAGTTATTCATACTTTCTATTTGTTTAGCTTATAAAGATCACCTTTTCATTCATGTTTGTTATATTTATATTTAGGCATTCTGCCATGTTAGCTAGTGAAATTTATGTTCTTCTTCCTTAAATGCTACCATTACTTCTATGCCTTCTATCTAGTATATTACTATTACCCATATGCATTGTGTTGTTCGTTATTGCTACTTGTGTATCTCCCACTTTATCGTTATTGTTATTGGCATTTCTTTCACCTGATTGGTATTGTTATATGTATGTTCAGTGAGAAAGAGATAAATGCACGAAGGGTATTGCCGTGCCAATTGATTTGACTTACATTTATTTATTTGGTAAGGATGAGATAAATGCACGAAGAGTATTGTCGTGCCATTTGATTTGATATCTTGAGTAAATTTCTCACACCATGAAAGTTATAAATTTACTGCTGTGATTTCTTCTAGTAATCATTTATTGCCTCGCATAGTTGTTTTCTTGTACTCTTAACTTATTTGTTATGTTATAGAACTGTTTCTATTGCTAGTCTATTGCACAGGTTATAACAGTGAGTATCTTTTAACTAAAAAGCCTCGTTACTACTTCAATGAGGTTAGACAATATACTTACTGGGTACATAGGGTCGGTTGTACTCATACTATACGTCTGCACCTTGTGTGCTGATTTTGGAGCTAGAATCGCGGTGTATGGCGGGTGCTAGTATTGAAGATGTACCTGCGTTCCAATTATTGCAGCCACTTGTCATTGGTAGCATTAGATTTTGCTAATCTGTCTATGTAAACTTCAAACAGATGATGTATTTATTCGTACCAACTTCTATAAATTCTAAGTCTTAAAAGATCATGATTTGTACTACCAGTCCTTGGGATTTGTATAAAAAATTTAATTATTTTATTCATTGTCTCTTATTACTTAATTTGAATTGTGTTGATTGACTTATCTAGTGAGTCGAATTAGATATAATCATCACTAAGCATATTTTAAATCGTGACATATAGTAATTATTAGTATAATCTTAAGCTGAAAAAAGTAAAGTGGGAATAATGTCACACTGCATCCTGTCACTCTCACCCATTAAATGTTACAAATAGCTGCTAGAGTCCCAAATCCCAATCCATAAAATTGCTACATCGTGTTATACTTTTGATAAGTGCTCTTTTTGTTCCAAGCAAAATAGCATCATCACCACTTAAATTTATTCTGAATTTTAAAGTCGATGTATAAATTTTTGATTTTCCTTTTTAAGGACCTCAACTCAACTAATTAAATAGAAATAAAACCCTTCGGGGGAGCATGTAGCTTAATTGCTTGACAGGAAGAACACATTAAATTTTAAGATCATTTATTATTTTACATATGTCATCTGTGGGTCCCTTTTTCTAAAACTAATTTATGAAAATTTCTTTCTTATTTTACTTCTTTACTATTTCTTCTACACATTTTACCGCTGCCACCAGGGAAAAAATCTCAGCCATCATCTGACCACATGCCTCAATCAGCCATGACTTTCATAAATTCCATTCCATCTTTCACTTCTAATAAAATTCATAAAATCTGTGGCCCAAGTCAAAGAGTCGATGGGCCACCTACCAAGTTCCGTCAAGGCAACAAGAGAACCGACGAAGCTATGTCAAAGAAGGACATGAATGTTGAAATCCGTAAGAGAGAAAAAGTTGGACATTGTAAGTAGAATTTTCCAGCCAAAACTCGATAATTTTTTGATGGTCTTTCTCTTTTCTGTATCTGTCTTCTAGTCTGAGATGGATACAAAAAGAAGAGAGGGAGTTAATGTGAGAGAAAGGATTGACAGAAATTTTTTGACAAAATCCTGCTTTTCTTTGTTTTTCACTACTGATGCCTGAGTTTGCAACAAAATAGCAAGAGGCACGGAAAAATCGGAGTGAGGTAAGGAGCAGACAACAATGAAAAAAGGGAACAAGAAACAGAAAGGGGCGAGCGAAATAAGGGTATTACTGATTTGGGGGGGGG
>MCJB01048287.1:20086-48740 GCA_002018475.1 Nicotiana obtusifolia | reverse complement strand
TGGGATGGCTTTGGAAATACGGTTTTAACTTCCTAGATGCGTTAAGCAAAGCCAGTGCCAATTTTTCTAAGTGAGGGTACCTAGTTTCTGCATCGCATAAAGTTTTGCTGACATAATAAATAGGAAATTGCGTACCTGCTTCTTCCCTGACCAGTACCCCGCTCACCGCTACTTCCGATACAGCTATATACAAATACAGTGTCTCACCATGTTTTGGGGTGTGAAGTAAAGGTGGATTCGATAAATACCTTTTGAGCTGCTCGACGGCTTGTTGGCACTCCGGTGTCCATGAAAAGCGGTTCTTCTTTTTCAATAATGCAAAGAATCGATGACTCTTATCCGAGGATCTCGAAATGAACCGACCGAGGGCGGCTATCCATCCAGTTAGCCGCTGGACAGCCTTCACATTATCGACCACCGTGATATCCTCGATTGCTTTGATTTTATCGGGGTTAATTTCAATTCCTCGGTTGGAAACCATGAATCCGAGGAATTTGCCCGATCCTACGCCAAATGCGCATTTCTCCGGATTGAGCTTCATGTTGTACTGCCTTAATATGTTGAACGTTTCCTGCAAATGTGTTAGATGGTCCTCTATTCGAAGAGATTTGACCAACATGTCATCGATATATACTTCCATTGATTTCCCTATCTGTTGTTCAAACATTTTATTTACTAGGCGTTGATATGTGGCACCGGCATTTTTTAACCCGAAGGGCATTACGTTATAACAATACGTCCCGCTTTTGGTGATGAAAGATGTCTTTTCTTGATCGTCCAGGTGCATCCTTATTTGGTTATACCCGGAATAGGCGTCGAGAAAGCTAAGAATCTCGTGCCCGGCCGTGGCGTCGATCATACGATCGATGCTAGGGAGAGGAAAAGAATCTTTGGGGCATGCTTTATTCAAATCTTTATAATCTACGCACATTCTCAATTTATTGGCTTTTTTAGGAACTACCACTACGTTTGCTAGCCAATCGGGATATCTGACTTCTCGAATGGACCCTATTTTAAGTAATTTAGATACCTCGTCTTTGATGAAAGCATGCTTGACATCGGATTGGGGTCTTCGTTTTTGTTTGATCGGAGTGAACTTCGGATTCAAACTTAGCCGGTGTGTGATAACTTCGGAAGGGATACCTTCTGGTCGGGTAACTCTCTTCTCAGCACAATCTGTTCCAGTTCTTCGACTGTCGATCTGGAGGCATCGGATTCGTCAGGAACTACAAAGGATCGGGGGACTGCAAAATCCTCTTCTCCGATTCCTTCATGTATGCTCGATCTGGTCGATAAAGGCTGCTGTGATTGCTATTTTACCTGGTTTTGTTCCCTCCCTTCACGATCCTCGTCGACGGAGGTTTTTGACATCGAGGACCCGCCTTCGATGGCAAACATTTCTCTCGCTGCTGGTTGTTCTCCATATATTACCTTGACCCCATCATTAGTTGGGAATTTTAATACTTGGTGCAAAGTCGAGGGCATCGCCCCTATGTCGTGGATCCATGGCCTCCCGAGCAGCGCGTTGTATTTCATATCTCCCTCGATCACAAAGAATACTGTTTCTCTCACAGCCGTGTTGACTAATAGAGTGATTTCTCCTTTGGTGGTTTCGCACGCCATGTTGAAACCATTGAGAACTCGAACTGTCGGAATGACCTTGTTAGTCATGCCCAGTTGGTTTGCCACGTTCGATCGTATGATGTTGGCGGAGCTACCTGGATCAATTAACACACGTTTAATTTTAAAATCATGGACCAAGATGGAGATTACCAGTGCGTCATTGTGGGGTTGCATAATTCCTGTCGCATCGTCATCGTCGAATTGCAATGTTCTTGATGTCGAGAATCCTGCGCTCCACTTTTCCTTTGTGAGGGATATCTTGGTGCGCTTCTTCGTTGGTCTTTGATGGGTGCCGGTCCCTCCGATTATCATATTTATGACGTGTCGAGGCTCTTCCTGCTCCGTTCGCTTGTTTTCATTTCTGTTGGCAAAGTGATTTTTAGCTCGATCACTTAGGAATTCACGAAGATGCCCGTTGTTGAATAAACGAGCTACTTCCTCCCTCAGCTGCCGACAATCTTCTATCTTATGCCCATGGGTACCATGGTACTCGCATATTTGATTGGGGTCTCTCTGCGCAGGGTCCGATCGTAGCGGTCGAGGCCATCTGGTATCTTTGATGCGTTCGATTGCCGATACGACGGACGACGTGTCGATGTTGAAATTGTATTCGGATATCTTGGGGGCCTCTTTATGTCCGGAGAGGGCATCAAATGTGTTTTGGCCCGTAGGTCTCCGGTTCAGCTCC
The DNA here is from genome assembly GCA_002018475.1 of Nicotiana obtusifolia. Lineage (NCBI taxonomy): Eukaryota > Viridiplantae > Streptophyta > Magnoliopsida > Solanales > Solanaceae > Nicotiana > Nicotiana obtusifolia. The sequence goes on along the minus strand of MCJB01048287.1, from coordinate 46,429 downwards.
CGATTAAGCCCCCGATTGAGCTCTCGATTATTCCGGTTTCGACTGTCTCTGTACCGATCCTTGACGAGATTTCGCTCGAACCGGGCGTTTCTCGTGTTTCCGACATATGGTTGGTGTCGGTTATTGATCGGTCGCGGTTCATCATCGGTGCTTCTTCTCCGGGATGGTCCAGAAGGATAGATCGAACCGGAGGAGGATCCGAGCTGATCATCTTCGATTCTAATCTTGGATTGGTACCGGTTGTGGATATCTGCCCATGTGGTGGCCGGATATTCCACCAAGTTTTGTTTCAGCTGTCGAGAAGACGCCGAACTCCTCGCATTAAGGCCTTGTGTGAAGGCTTGTACTGCCCAATCATCAGTGATCGGCGGTAGATCCATTCGTTCCATTTGAAACCGGGACACGAACTCTCTCAACATCTCGTTATCCCTTTGCCTTACTTTGAAGAGATCGGATTTTCTGGTTTCGACTTTAATGGCTCCTACATGTGCTTTCACAAAAGAATCTGCAAGCATAGCAAACGAGTCAATAGAATTAGCAGGTAAATTATGATACCATACCATGGCCCCTTTCGATAGGGTTTCTCCGAACTTCTTCAGTAGAACAGATTCTATTTCATCGTCTTCCAAATCGTTTCCTTTGATGGCACACGTGTACGATGTAATGTGCTCTTTGGGATCGGTCGTGCCATTGTACTTGGGTATGTTGGGCATGCGGAACCTCTTAGGGATCGACCTTGGAGCTGCACTCGACGGGAAGGGCTTTTGCACGAACCTTTTAGAATCGATCCCTTTCAAATCGGTGGTGCTCCTGGGATTTGATCTATCCTGGAATTGTACGTTTCCATCTTTCTATCGTTCGCCTCTAACCGTCTAGTGAGGTCTTCGAGCCGCTTCGCAATTTCGGAATTAGCCCCCGATTCATGGTTATTCGATCTCTCTAAGATCGACTCACCCCTACAAGTCACCTCCCGAGATGGATCATGCTCCGCTGCTTTTGGCGTAAGGTTTTGGCTTTGCAGTTGGGCGATTGCCATCTGTTGGGCTTGTAGCATCTTGAAAATGACACGTAGGCTAATTCGATCCCCGTCAACATTTGGAATACAGTTTTTCGATCCAACAGGCCGGTCAATGTTAGTCGGAATTTGCGGGTTGTCACCCACTTGTTTCGGGATTGGACAATGGTTTCCCTGAACTGTATTGTTATTTTCATCTTGGTGGCCAGATCCTCCATCAATGTGAAGAGGCGCATTTTGCAGGTTCGACATTTTTTTTTTTTTGTATTTTTCAGAAGTTTTTTTTTTTTTTTTTGGAAGAAAGGAAAGAAAGTAGCGTATGATCCAGAAATTTGGTATCAATTTACCACAATTATCTAGGCCCCACGGTGGGCGCCAAACTGTTTACCCCGAAAATCAGAAGTAAAACAATTGAATTTATGCATGGGAACTAATAGATAAGTGACAAAATTGATATTAAGTATATGAACGTAAAAATCGAAAGAATATGGCACTTGGAATATGAAACACAATCAGAAAACTTGAAAATCAGTATATTGCTTTTTCTCTCAAAATGTTCAGCTCCCTCTTTACATTATAAGCCTAGTATATATATGGAAAAAATCAAAGCCCTTTTGCCCATAAAGTGTCCTTGATAATCATCACAGTGTCCTTGCATATTTGGTGAAGTCCATGCACGTTTGGTGAAAGTACTGCAGGTTTGGTAAAAGTACTGCAGGTTTGGTGAGGGTCCTGCACGTTTGGTACAGCTTGAACAGTGTTCTTGACTTTTGAGGATGAGCCGGCAGTTGAAACAACGGGCATATCGGCCATCACAAAAGTGAGGCTCGACGTGACCCCTCGACTGCAATATCGAGCCCGGTATCAATCATGGTTCCGACCTCGGCGTCGGATATCGATCCTGGTATCGATCATATAGTTCCGACCTTGGCGTCGGATATCGATCCTGGTATCGATCATATGGTTCCGACCTTGGCGTCGGATACGTGATCTCGATTGCTGGCCGGATGGCCGGTGCCGAGGTCCGATCTCGATTTGTCCTTTCATGAGGAAATCCGATTTTGCCATACACAGGTAAAAATTTCTATTCCAAAGCAGATATCTTAGTTTCTAGTTCGGATTTAATGGCCGATCTTTTTTAGATAGTTTACGATTTTGGGTGCAAAATCAAAATTAAATTACGGTGCAAAGTTTAGTCCGTCTCTAGTCTATTACAAACTAAGCCTATCTACGAATCCAATCTATTACTCCATTCTGGTTTATACGATACTATTTCAATAATTTTGTTCCAAAAAGAATAATCATATTATTATAAGTATGTGAAGAATAAAGTGCAAAGTTAAAAAATTAAAATAGCCATTAAAAACTAAGTGACTTTTTTGCGCTTTATTTAAACACCGCTCTTATGACATTTTTGTACCAAAAGGTAAAAGTCTCTCATAATAAATTGAGCTTTTAATTCTCTACTACACTTTATATAAAAACATAAAATACAATGTAATATATAAATATTTTTTTAGTCTCGTGAAATATTTTTGTAGTCCCAACCAAATTCATCTAATATCCAGTTGAAACTCTTTCAGTCATTTTCATTTTTATAGTCTTTTTCATAAATTCTTAATTTAATAACTACTTAATGTATTTGATCTATTAAAAACATATGATACTTTTTGTATTCGCAATTAAATTCATAGAATCTTTTCTTTGAGACTATTCCAGATGAAAATGCTCTTAATAATATTTGATAGACATATTGTTCTATAAACATGCTAAAATATAATAGTACTAATTTATTGGCTAGCGCTCTCGGGATAATAAGAAAGACAAAGACTAATATTATTTTCGTCATTGGTAATATAGCAAAATAACTTTGGAATCTTGGGTCACCTTATGAGCCTAACAAATCATTTGCCAATATGAATGAAATATCTAATAAGTTTTTAGATATGGTGATGTCTTTGGACAATTATTGGTATTGCAACCAGTTAGAGGAGGCTCTTGTGGCAGTGAGAGTTTAATGACGTGTGGTATAAAGATCAGAGAGCCTACTCGACTAAGCACTTTTTTCTTTTGTGTTCAGGCAAATATTTTTTTCAGTATGATCGAAGTATATAGCCTTCTTGCTACCTTGATAGTGTTTTCGACTTTTTGAAACAAGCTAATACATATCCGGATCGTCATAAGTCATCAAGAACTTTTCTTTCTTTAATTTTTGGCAGTCAAAAATTACTTTTTGATAATATTGATATAATATTTAAAAGGAATTATATTTATTGATATGGGTACACTCGCAATGCGCGTGCCCAAAGACTAGTACATTAATATATTCAAACAATTAACTTTACATTTTTTATTTTTATCTTTAGTGCAATGTCTTTTATAGCCACATAAATATAATGTATGTCCAAGACTACAAGTTTAAAAAGAAAATTTGCCACACAAATACTACAATACGCGTAAGATCACAAATTTCAAAAAAAATTATTTATTTTTTAATTTTTATATTAATTCAAACTATATCATATAAATTAAAACGGAGGATTACCGCATTCTCTCTAACCCAACTAAGTCAAGCGGGTCCCAGCTCATGAATAACTTAATTGTTAGGTGCCTAAGTTGGAAATCCACATTGCGTCAATCTCCAATATTATGAGATTAGAAGAAAAAAATATATCAGGAAAGGATAATGTATTATAATTAGGCAAATTATAAAAACATGTTGAAGATGAAAAGAATTTAAAAAGTATATATTATTTAGTAAATCGCAAAAGTCCTGCTAAGGATCACAGAATCTCGAGGAATCCTTTTACCATATTTGAAAAGACAATCTACCAACTTTTTGCTAATTCCATAGTCTGGATTATACAAGGGAACTCCAACGTGCGTAGCAATATCGCAAAAATAAATCTGCTGAAAAGATTTTAACTAACTAATTAATCAGATTTTTGTTTGAAAATATCTAACAATTGTTTATTTAAAGCCGGTGCACAATATATTTAAATGCCATTGACATTCTCTTCTGGAAGATAAAAAGATAACACACGTAAAGTCAACATTGAAATTTCACTATCAATAATAAAAATATACTATCTAGCGAATATTGCTCTGGTAAGGCGTAATGAGGATGGTCTAAAATATTTAAGTAGTCAACAATACTTTTTGCGATTAATAATGCGCTAAGGACTGCCATTATGTCTAACCATTTTACGAATCTAGTCTTTCCCCAGTTCACACTCCTTGCTAATAATTTTTAAAGGAAAAAATTATTGTATATATTTTTTAATTCTAAGAAGTTAGGTATCGAATTCTTTTAGAAGTTATTGCGCAGTAGCCCGAGAGAAATACTTGAATTGTGGACCGTCGGGTCACTACCTAAGCTTGCGGTGAGACAGAGACGGAGCCAGAATTTAAATTAAATAGGTTCAAAGTTCAAATTTATACCAAATTTATTATACTATTAAAATTATGGGTTCGAATCTGATATTTGGCAGAAGTTTAATAAATTTTTATACATATATATTTATACTTATCAAAGTTATGAGTTCAGATGAACTCATAAACTTTAGGCTACATACTCTTCTGTGATGAGTGGTAAGTATTTCTTCATTCTTAACTATAGGTCCTGTGTTTGAGTTTTGAAAATTAAATTGCCTTATTGAATTGCAAATCTGTTGAGCCCCAAAGCGGAAACTAACCACTGAATAGGAAAAAGAATAGTGGTCCTGTCTGGTCCAAGCAAAACTGAATTATAGTTTACCAAACAGGTGAGGTTTTTATGAAGTGGACCAAACTATCATTATGAAGAAGGGAGAAAATATTTAAATTTAAGTCAAAATAGAAGCTAATAATGTCTTCTTCCTTTCTGTTTTCCCTCCATATACAACTTAGAAGTTTTTATGAAGTGAAAAATTGCCTATACTGGTGAGAGGGAGAAGTATTTTGGTTTTTAAACCAAGTCAAAGTAGAAACTAACAATATCTCCTGTTTTCCCTCCATATACAACTCCCTCTCCTCCACTGAAAGACCTTTTCCTTTTCTTCTTTAGATATAGAACATAACGAGGAGTCTTGTTTTCCTCTAGAGGAAATTGAAATTTTAACATGTTACAAGTATCAAAACGCAGCTGGAAAAAGACAGCTCAATGCACAAGGTATCTCGCATTCACGCAAGGTCCGAGGAAGGGCCGCAACCTAAGGGGTGTGATGTAGACAACCTACTCTAATGCAAACATTAATGACTGCTTCCATAACCTAAGGGGTGTGATGTAAACAACCTACTCTAATGCAAGCATTAATAACTGCTTCCACAGCTGCGAAATATCATGAAAACTATCTATAGATAAAAAAGTTAGGACGGTCTCTATGTTACCATTATGTTGCTAAGGACAAATAGGAGATTTCTTTTGAAGGACTAAAAATATGTCATTGTTAGTATTGGCAGTCTGCAGTTATTAATCAACAGTAAGTCAGTTAAAAACAATCACCTTATTTACATAAAAAACAACTGATTCAGATTCTAAACATACACACTTGAGAACTTTTCTCAACATGAGCAAGTAATTTTCAAAAAGGAAACCTATTCTGCATAACTCTTCTGTCGTCTCCTTGATCTACTGAAATTTCTTGAAGGCGGGGAGGGAGAGAATTCGAAAGGGAGAGATGGTAACTCCATCTCACCTTTCAAAATCTTAACAATATCACTAATGTCAGGCCGCAATTCGGGCATTTTCTGTAAGCAAGCAAGTGCCAAATTAATGCAAAGACTTGCTTGCTCTTTGTTGTAGTCATCTCTTAGTCTCTCATCAACAAGTTCTAACACATTTCCGGCATTAGCTAACTGCTTACACCAGCTTATCAAATTTGCTTTCTCAAGTTTCATTGGTGAATTAAGAACATGTAAAGGCCTCCGACCGGAGACTATTACAAGGATAAGAACTCCAAAGCTGTATATATCAGCTTTTTCCATTAAGTAACCACACCCTCCATATTCTGGTGCAACATAGCATAATGTACCTCTCATGCTCGTCGTGCTGCTCAACTCTCGACTGAATAGATCACCACTCCACATATCACTACCAACTGAGCGCGAATTCTTTCTCCTCCAACCTTTCCTAAAACTGAATTCTGCATCCGGATCATCTGCATTCTTGTCCTGCATTCTAAAATTTCTCTTTCTCTTGAATCGAAAGAGTTTACCAATATCAAAATGTGGAATCTTGAACCGCTTTTTGCAGTAATGTTCTAACCTCTTGGCTTTCTTACTCTTCTTGCTTAGTTCATCAAGGTGCTCTTCTTTCCACCACTCTTTCATCTTCCTCGGCTTCTTGTTATGCGCTTTCCCCTTTATCTCCTTCTCGGACTCTTTCTTGGGAATCTCTAACTCTTGTTCATGTAATGTGGTTTCTTGGACTTCCTCAAATTTACTCATAGGTGCTGAAATATCCAAATTGGTTTTCTGAGGAGAGCACTTTTTTTCTAAGTCCCATTCAAGATTAGTTGATGGGCAAATTTGGCTTCCAATCCATTCCATCACATAATCTTTGCTACATAATTCACCACTACCATCTTGTCTCCACCACCAATCTTTACCCCATTGTTTGACATTTCTTGCTTTATCATCTCCACCCAAAGTAGTACCCAAGTCCAACTTTTTACTATGGTCAAAACTACTAAACTCCTCTCCATAACTAGCTACACCATTCTCAATAATTGAAACTTCCTTTCCTTTAACATTCCTAGATGTGGCATCATTTTCGTTAAAGAAACTTAAATTATGGGTCACAGAATTCAAGCCAAAAGCTCTAATATTTTGGATACTTTTACTACCTTTGGAAGAAGAAGAAGCTTGTAAAGCCATAGCAAAATCTACCTCATCTTGACTTTCCATAGGTGTCCCAATAGGTGTTGGAGTCTCAGTTCCTGTAGTTAATGCCCCTAAATTCCCAGAAAGATCTTGACTTTTCCACAGCTCTTGACTCTTGCCCAATTCTTGACTGAACAAATCAACACCAAATTCTTCCTCAAGTTTCAATCTTGACAACCCAAAATCAGAAAGCTTAGCTCTGTACTCTGAATCAAGCAGCACATTGCTAGGCTTCACATCCCCATGAATTACTGGGGGGTCACAATCAATATGTAAAAATGCCAATGCTTTTGCAACATCAAGAATGACATCAAACCTTCTACTCCAATTCATGCACAAATTTGACTCAGAAAAAAGGGATTCTTGTAAACTTCTATTAGGCATATATTCATATACAACAAGTCTTTTACTTTTCTCTACACAATAACCAAGAAGGGAAACTATAAGGGGAGATTTTATCCCACCAAGAATCTGAAGCTCATTCTGAAATTCCCTTTCACTCTGGAATGAAGCAGAATCCAGTAACTTAACTGCTACCAGTTTCCCATCTTCAAGAATTCCTCTAAATACAGTTCCTGATCCACCTTTTCCAATTGAAGTAGAATCACTAAAACCTTCAGTGGCTGATTTTAACTCTTTGTAACTGAACCTGTGGAGCTTAACAAGGGGTGTATTGGAATCAAAGGGGTTAGTACGAGAACGGTGTACTAAAGAATACCAAAGATAGTAAAGGAAGTAGAGAATGGCAAAGAGGATTATAAGTGAAGCTAAGACTGTAATGATGAGGAAAACTATGCTTGACATATGTCTTGGATTTGAAGGAAGTGGCTGTCTTGAAGTCATTGTATTCTCTAGTTTTAAGGTTCTAACTCACTTGGGGCAGAGAAGTTTCAGGAAAATGAAGGAGAAAGTTGAGGACTTTGCTAGGTTCAACTGGTTTTTGTTAAGTTCTTTTTTTTCCCTTATGATATTTGTATTTAATCTTTTTTAGGGGGGAGTGGTGGATCTTGCTTTACAGTTGGATAATCATTTGAGGATTAGTACAATGTTTTTAATGGATCGAATGGAATAGTACTTTTACTGCTAGTAGAATAATAAAGAGTCTTGAATTTTTGTTGTGTAGTTTTGTAAGTAGCAGTACTTTTTTAATGATGTAGATTTGAGTTGAAGTTGGAGAGATGATAATGATTAAAGAAACGTAGGGGGTATTAGGGAACTACTGAGATAATGGGGAGTGGGGGGACCCAAAAGGCCAGAAATGCTTTTGACTAAGGAAGAAGAATTTGCAGTATCTAAGGGGAAAAGTGGATGTGGCGTTGGAGTACAGTGCTGAGTGCAGGTTTTGGACTTCTGTGATTTGTTTAATTTGATTTGCGGAGAAATATGGCCTACCTACCATCTTGATTCTAGGGAGAGTTATAAAATGATTCCTCCGAAGGGGCTATTTAGTAAGTAGTAAATAAAACTATTATATAACCCGCAAGGGTTGGTCGGATTGGTGTTAGTGATTTCTCACATTGGAAACTTGAGATCGATTTTTCTCACCACCAACATTCTTAGAGCTCGTCGCACCAGGCTTGCCTAATGCGATTTAAATATCCTGTGCAATTTGCAAACTGACTTCAAAGAAAGAAAGAATAATTTTGCCGGTTCTTAAATTTACCTTGTTATTAAGGAAAAAAAGAAGTATTTCTTCTAGAAATAGAAGTTAGTAAGGTAAGTGTTATAACTTTTAAGAATGGCCGAATTGGTTGAGCAGAAGATCCTCCACCAGATGAGAGACTGCAGATTCGAAATCCAATGGCATTGAGTAATCACCTTTCAAGGGAATTATAGTCCATTAACCATACTATATTCTAGTTGCGAATCCTTACTCTAAAAATCACACCAAATGGGAATACTCGATAGTATTAGTTTCAAATATTTGTAAAAGAATCGTAATGACAAAAGTTGAGGCTTTAAAGGTAGAGCCTTTTGAAGTAACCTATAAATCTAACTTTTGAAAAAGATCGAAGCTCCTCTCTTGTTTATTGTTTAAGATCTAGTCACTACAAGTTGCTTTCCCTCTTAAGAAAGCAAAACACGACTTAATCAGATTGAGACAAGAATTATAATGTAGCAAAGCACCTTTTCAAGATTTACAAGCATACAGAGTGATATTATTTCAACTTTCAGTTCCTTTGGAGACGGATTTGTTAAATAAATATCTACACATGTTGTAAAAGGTTCTTTCTTGTATATACTATTACCTTTTAAACATAAAATTTTCTTTGCAGATCTTTCTGAAATTAGTTTGATGACTTTGTCCTTGGTGTTGTACAGTAGTTTGGCACCCACACTATCAAGTTTGAAATTCCAAAAGTGCAGAGGAACTAGTTCTATATGAGTGTTTTCATTTATTCTCATTAGTTAGTCATAGTTGCACAACCACATAGGATATAAATACTGGAGTGAGTGATGAAAGGGCGAAGTATAGCATTTGCTACTTTTAAGCTTGCTATTTAAAATATGTTCATAATTTATAATATATTTAAAGATTAATCAATTCATCCAAACTTTAGCATTAAGTATCCTGAAGTTGAAAATTCAAGACTTAGTGTCCAGAAATTTTTGAGCTGCTAATTTGAAATTTAGGACTAAATTTTCTGAATTTCTGAACTACTAATTTAAAATTCAGGATATAAGATTCGAACTTCTGGACACAATTTCGAACTTTAGGATACGATGTTCTGAAGTTTGAACTTTGAGGTTTAAACTCTAGGACATCATATCCTGAAGTTTGAGCGAAATTGACTAATCTTTAAATACATTATAAACTGTGGATATATTTTAAGTACCATGCTTAAAAGTGGCTACCTGGTATCATTTTCACAAAGATGAAACAGTATTTCATAACTCGTAATAACCGCCAAAGGGCTGTTTGGTACAATGGTGGAATATCCCAGGATATTCATGGGCCCTAGGATTAGTTATACCACGATTCTATATGGGATTAATAATCCCACCATTTTAGTATAAAATTTATCCTACGATTAGATAATTCCTATAACAAAACATGCAATAAATTTATTCCTAATTTCTATACCATGATATCCACTTTATCCCATGAACCAAACGTGCCTTTATTCTTATTTCGAACTGTTTTGTAGTAGTCTTACAAGTCACAAATTTTGTATTTTCACCTAAAATTTTGTTAATGTGTCAAACTTTGCTCTGTATCTCCTGCAACTATTTTGTTTCTTTCATTGTTAAAGTAATGGCAAAGATCTGGAGATAGTAGCTATTTGAGATGTGGGGAGAAAAATGTCAGCATTACCCTAAAATGAGCATTGGATCTATGAAAGTTGTAGTGATATAATTAAAGAATGGGAAATTGAAAAAGAAAAAGGAAAAAAAGGAAGAAAGTAATAGGGAGTAATGGGAGGGAAAAGAAACAAAAGAAAGAGATGACTACAATAGGATATCCTAAAAAAGAAACAAATGATGTCCCAAATGTCACAATTCAAAGGAAAAAGGCATATGGCAACCGAATGGATGGAGATGCTTTGTCTCCTTATCTTATTGTCTAATTTGTCTATGCCCACGTCTCTATCCCACTTCTACTTTCTTTAATTTGCTTTTCAAGCAAAGCAACTTTACTACGTAACTATTAGTATTATTATTATTATTATTATTTTTATACTGATTTGACTTGATTAGTCACATTATCAGCATGTAATATATACTTGGTAAATCCATTGTATTACCATCAAGAAAGAAAGAATGTGTATTTTGTGGAAACTAAAAGATTAGATTGTATTATCTAGAATTGGTCCAACTTTGCCCACAGAAGCTTTGGCTTCCTTTCTAGTGAAGACGCACATGTAGGAGTAGGCACAATTGCAAAATCAAACACAACAGCGGTGGAGAGACAAATGATAAAAGATAGATAAATACTTACTCGCATCGAGTATTTATACCTAATCATAAATCATGATAGAGACACTCTTTGAAGCGTAATTCTACATTGTTTGCGAAAAGATTCAATTCATATGTATAGCTAAGTATGTACGGTTTTTTATTACACATAAAGTCAGCACATTTTAATACAAAGTAAGTATTAGTTTGCAACCTCAAGTAACCTTAAAACATCATATATGCCCAATATGCAAACCATTTAAAAGTCGAACTTTAACAATAGATTATATCACTAGTACAAAATCTCGCATACGCCACTACAATAATGGTTGTAAACTCACTATTGTTTTATTGTGCTTAGCACTTATATCAGGGAGCAAGCAAAAGAACATGGCATGCCTGTTGCTGTTGCTGGTAGAGGATTGATGGGACCATTTTCAACAACAATAAGGTAAACAGTCTAAAGAGCAAAGAGAATACTGCTTTATTTTCTTGCTAGCTAATATTCATAGTAATGCTTTCATTTTTGTCTTCAAAATTCTCTTTTTGTTTAATGTTAACTAACTTTTGGGCCAGTGTACAATCATTGTCTAGTCGTATTCACCGAAAAATGCACGAGCAAGCATTTGCCTTTAGCTTTATGCTTTACCCTTTAGGGAACAGTGACAACAAAGGCTTCTAATGATGGAAGAACAATAGAATAGTTGAACAATTTTCCTCCATCTACATTTGAAGGGTAAGTGTAAAAAGTATTTAGTATCAATTCGGGAACCAAATTTTCATTACTTTAAAAATAAAATTTACATGTTAACAAACTATATAAAAGTACAATAAATTACAAATTTTCGGTACTATTCTTCTGCCACTAAGAATAGCTAAGGCAGGCTAATCTTGAATTTCTATTTCCCTCAGCTCCAGGCACATAAAAAAAGCTCAAAGTTTGGACTTTCTTTTTTATTTAACTTATGTGTGGCGCGTGGAAGTCCACTATAAGATGAGGATGGTCATGACTAAGATTGGAGATTAGTCCAACTTTATATCTCCATTTGTTGGTCAGTCACTAACAAAAAGCATGTAGGGAAGAAAACCATATATCTTTCTTCCTTCAAAAGGAAATGCTATACCATTCCATGTTGTTCAAGTTGGGCAACCTTTATCATTTCTGGTAATTAAAAGATCAGGATATTCATGTTCTTCGGTTTGGCCTGTACATTATATATTGCTCAACCACAAGTGTAGTAGCATAATTCCTTCCGATTACTCTGAAGGTTTGTATGAGAATTGTGCAAAGCATATGCTTATTCGATGGTCTTTAAGTTTGGTGTTTGGTATCATTTCATTTTTACTCGAAGGTAGTTTTACCAAAATGTGAACAATAACATCTTAATTCGAAGCATATGCGCATCTACCATGTTTTTTTTCCAGCAGCATTTTGAGCTAATATAATGGTTTTATTGTACAACAACTTCACGCTTGAAGATTTGGTTCAGCCTACATTAATACATTAGCAACCATTAGATAAAAAACAAGAGTAAGTTTGAAGGTGGATAGTTGCTCTACTATGCAACATCTTCCAGTCGCCGAACTAGTTTTCTAAAACCTAAGTCAATATCGGAGATGCATCACATTTTTGAAGCTTTGGCGAAGCTGAAAAATATGGATGACTGATCTTCTAGAAGAATCCGCGGGTTACCCTGTTCAACCTGGAAACCCAAAAAGGAAAGATGAGAATCTGGATCAATCCCAATTTGGATGACATCCTGCAAACATTTCCATCTTTAATATAGCCTAACACCATGAAAGCAATTTAACAATTGAAGAATGTTCATCAGTTAACAGATCAACATACAGTATGAGCACTAAATTGAATGTCAACACTTGTTTGGTTGTTCATATCAGCAGCCTTAAAGATGTAGGTAATGCAAGGAAAGCATAATAAATAAATGACAGGAAAACCATAACAAAATGATGAGGCAGAATTAAGTCATTAAGAATAATATCTCTGACCGTTGTGTCGCCCTGCTTTCCAGATAAGTATAATACAAAATAATTAACCTGAGGAGACTTAAATATGTCAGGGGAAGGAAGATGCAATATGTTGGAATGTTAATAAATGTTCGCCATGAAATCTTGGTACAAAGAATCATAAACTATGATGGTGGCTCACGAAGCACGCTTGAATCAAGACAATTTGAGAAGGAGAGGATTTATTATTTGTAGCAGATGCTACTATCTGAGAGCTCATGTGAATCAGTTGATCATCTTTTTCTGCATTCTCATTAAACCTAGCAGATTTGGACCATGTTTATGGCTATTTTTGGAGTTCAAGGTGTGATGCCCGAGATGCGAAGGCAGGATTTCCGCTAAGGGGGTGCAAAAGAGAAAAAATTAAAAAATTAAAAAATTAAAAAAGATTATGGCCAGTGGGAATTAAACCAGTGACCTTATAAAGGTTTTGAATCACCTTGACCACTGAGCTATGTTTTTGGGCTGCGTCAAGGGGATTCAAAATATAATAAATAGAGGCACACAACAGATTTTGCTTTATACATGTACAGTGTAATTTTCCGACGAAGGCCGCTCCCCCTAAATCCGCCCCTGCCTGAGAAGTTCAGAGATTTGTTAGGATGCTGGAAATCAATGCTGGGAAGTGTAAGAAAGAGGCCTGGATTGTCATCCCATTATGCATGGACAATTTGGATGGAGAGAAATAGGAGATGTTTTGATGACAAAAAGGAGCAACTTCAAGTCCTGAAATTTAGATGCATTCAAAAGCTGTGTTTTTAATTTTCAGGATGTGCTACGACTTGTTAGATTTTATTGAGATCTGATGTACCAAGTCTAGTGTTTGTTTTTTTTCTGCTGCAGTAATCTCTTGATACTGCAGATTAATAGAATTTTACCTTTTCAACCAAAAAAAAAAAAAAAAAAGCTACTAGTCCGCTAGTTGTGTTATGTTCTTATAATTCATTGATGTCTAGACAGAGTTTAAAGAAGGTAAGCTTGTCAAGAACAGTAAGTTCACCAGAAACCCTCTATCCAAAATCAGGATATTGTCCATGTTCAAAACTGTGGAAATGCGATGGGCAATTGTGATAACCGTTGTTCCCTGGCATTCAGTGGCTAGAGTTTTCTGTAGTTTTGAAGTTGTTTCAGTGTCCACATTTGCCGTACATTCATCCAAGCAAAGTACCTGCAGAAAAAATGTAAACTGTCGGTACTCTCTCCCATTTCTTTTACACACCTCCGCAGTAACTCCATTTACAATACTACCTTACAAGACTTCAGGAGAGCACGTGCAAGGCAGATTAGCTGCTTTTGACCAACAGAGAATGCTGTTCCAGACCCTTTCAGTTGAACATCCAGTCCACCTACTGCTTCTACCTCCTCCTTGATGTTGCATTTTTCTAGGGCATTCCAGATCTCAAAATCCATGTTCTCTTGCAATGGATCTAGATTTTTCCTGAGATGTTTATATTATGTAGACATGTAAAGGAAGCCATATTGCCAACCAATCGTCATTAATATACACATATGCTGTAAGGAAAAAAGGAAGGGAATATTCTAAGACAATAGGACACAAGAGAAGTAGCAAGTAATGTCATGTCTATATTAATTACCTTATCGATCCTTCAAACAAGAAAGAAGCCTGGGGTACAACAGCGAATCTTGAGCGAAGATATCTGACAGAAACACCAGCAACGTTTATGCCATCAACCATGATAGATCCTCCACATGTTGGGTAGATCCGAAATATGGCGTTCAAAATACTTGATTTTCCTGCACCTGTTCTTCCAATTATACCAACCTGATAGATACTAGGACAACCTTAAACTTCAATATCACTGGAGTTTGGAGGAGCTAACACTTAAAGCAAAGAAACACAAAATATCACATCACTTGAATCCCATCCCTCCTGGCTGTGCCTTGACAATTTGCCTTTGACACCTTTGATCATTTTGATATCCTTCAAGGAGAAGACTCAGGACATTGCTCTAGTGCTAGAGAGCTCTCCAAAAAACCCCAACAAAAGTATAATAAACTTTCCAATAGCAAAGTTAAATTTTTTAAAGATATCTTAAGGATAGGAGAATCTGGATGATAAACTAGGCAAATGGTGCAAATTAGAACATCATCGCGGTTAACTATTACGTCTCCTAAAGCTATCATTAGCATCACTAACCCTTAATGACTGTAAAATCTGGATAGTGGAAGCACCAAATAGTGTTAGTGAATTAGCTTCATCTTCACACAAGGTTCTGATTCACTATGATTGTCTAAAGTTCCAGTGAAACACATTCACTTTAATTGCAATGGAAACAAGGAATTATACAATTGGCCTGATGAGTTGATATAAGAAGTAAACAAGCAACAGATATCCTGAAGCAAATGTCTTTATTTAAAATAAGAAAATTACAATAACTTAATTTTCAACCGTCATCTCTTTCTTATGTAGATTTAGGCCATATTATTGACATGTGATTTTGCAAGTGTCAGATTTGCAACTAAAGAACATGGTAGATATTCAAAGTAGACAAACAGACCTGTGTTCCCCCAGCAATGTCAAAAGAAACACCACACAAAGCGGGAGGCACTTGTGGCTTGTACTTAAGAGTCACATTGACAAAATTGATCTCTCCTTGATGTGGCCATTGTGGATGTAACGGATGACCTCCAACATCTTCTTCTTGAGGAGCATCCATATACTAGAATGGGGAGTAAAAGGAGTTCTCAACTTGTGCGATAAACTTTTTATGAATTGTATTTTAATTTAGTTACCTGTAGAATCCTCTCAATAGAAACCATCTCTTTCTCTGTTTCCGTGAAACTTGTTAAGAAGCTTCCAAGTAAAGATACAATTGGAGCCGCATATGAGAGAGCCAAGCCAATCTGTTCATATAGAATCAGTACATCAAATTCAAGGAAGATTATGGTTGCTTTGCAGAAAAGTGTCAAGAGCAAAAGAACCACTTAAACTTACCAACCCTGGCGTACCTAAACTGATGGGGAGGTATCCATGAGAACCAATAACTGCCATCACTGCAATGAATGACACGATAAAAGCTGCAAGCAACTGGAAATTTAAATCTTTCAGTAGCAACTATAGCATCTAGTAATCATGACAATATCAATTTTTGAGTATTATGATATGACTTGCAAAAATGAGAAAATGTGTGCACACCAAAGTTCACAATTCACATTGTCAAACTTAAGAACATGGTGACACAAAAATCAGAAGTAGTTCCACTAAAGTGGTACTGACAGCGCAAGACATACCTGAAGGCGCAGGGAGAGCCACAAACTCGCTGTTACTTCTGAATACGAAGTCCTCTGATAAGTCATCAGATGCTGATTAAATTTGAGCAGAAAAAATACCTGCCAAAAAATATAGTTTGTTTTAATGGAAAAACACGAATGTTGGACAATGAGTTCTTCTTAAAAATGCGGGAATACACAGCATCAAAATGATAATTTCCACGCACACAAAGGTAGCAATGGGTCTTTCTGTTTGGCAACAAGATGAGTAAAAGGTGCACTTAATGATGCGGTTTAAAAAGCGTGGGATAAACTATGTTCCCTAATTGTGTGATGTACAAGGGAAATCACTAAGGTACTGCCTTCTGACATTCACTGCAATCATATGTTCTCTATGTAATAGGGGTGTTAGATACCTATTATATCTATAAGTACATGCTGAAACTAGGGAAGGACAGGATAAATGAAAAAACTAACATGAGGAAGAACAATTACTTGTGATTATGTTCTGTCAAATAGATGCATTTTTTCAAAAGAAAGATAACACAAGTGTTTTCACTCTCCTATCAGAATTAGATTTTATCTAAATGTATGTTGTAATATCATGCTAAAACTGTCAGAAATCCAAGGTAAGAGAAGAAAAGCATAGCAACTGGACTAGAATTTAGTAGGAAAATTTTAGACAACAGGAACTTCTTTAAGTAACTCCTTCCCTGCGATCAAAGATGTGATTGACCCCACCAGGTAAAGCAGTCAAAAGTTCTTTCACGAGGGCACAGAGGGAAAAGCACAAGCTCTGATTAGCAGGAATGAAAATTTATATCCTCTTGAAAGAAAAGACAAAGATGCTCCTACGAGAGTGATCTCATTTAATTGAAAAAGAGGATATAATTACCTCGCATTTAAAGCCTCTTATCGTTGATGATCCATCCAGAGTCTCCGTAAAAGATGCATATATAGGTGACCGAGATACACTGTCAAGTCTACGCAACTCGCGTGATGTTGACCTGTAGTACAGCTGAAGATCTTATCATCAGTTATTCTGTCTTACAGCCTCTAATAAATCATGATATGGAAGTGAAACTACCTATTCCAGTGGCTAAGGGCTCCATATTATTCTGCATCCAAATATTTCATATGGGACTTTGAGAAGAAGGTTATTTTAATAACCTTTATTAACATTCTAGCAATTGTGGATCACTAGCATGATTTCTCAGATTGTGCTTAAGATCAAAAGTGAAATAAAAAGAGATTCAAAGAGAAACTTTGATTTTCTTTATTTTTTCATATTTGAAGCAGCACAAATAGATCAATAGATGCATTATACTGCAAAATTTCTTTCTATGAATACCATACTCGGCAAGCATTATATCTTACAAAAGGAAAAATCTAGTTTCTTCGGAAATGATACACCTAATTTCACTAAGCTACAACGAATAAATAGCCTACATAGTGATGTGTCAATTCCAATAAATGATAATCAAATATCAAGTAAAACATAAGTTGTTCAGATAGGAGATGTGACTACTATCCTCTCTCTTATCTAAATGATGAAAACATAAAAGCGTTGATCAGATAGAAATGGAAGTAACACGTCCGAAAGAGAATACAATAATGCTAAAACATAGAATGAGCACGAAAAGATGACCACGAAAGGAACAAAAAGATCTACATTCATTACACTGTTTGCTATCATCCTGATATTACTTTGCTTTGATCAAAACACCACTTCACTTTACGAATAGTGAGATATATAGAAATTTTGGAACATACCTGTAATTTTCTGTAGATGTACCAGAAAGGCATTAACAGAAACAAAAACATGACCTGCATAGAAGCAGAACCTATTAGAATCAGAAGTTCTAACAAGCAAAACATGGACTGGAGTACTTAAAAATTGCAAAAAAGAAACCGTGAAAAGTTCTGAAACAAGGAACTAGCCATACCTGCACGTATGAAAGAACTACAGCAATCCCCAAAAGGCCAACAAAATTAGCTAGCAGAATATTGAGAATAAAGGGAAGAGAATCGTCAATTGTGTAGAGATCTGAAGACAATCTGTATAATCCAGTCAGTACATATTATATAATGTCAAAAGAAAGAACATTTAATTTCTTAGTGAATCTGATATACCTGTTTATAATTCTCCCAGTTGGGTTCAGATCAAAGAAGCTAATAGGTGCACTTATAAGCTTCTCTAATAATCGATCATGCACCTTAACAGCGGCACGTAGCCCACCAAATGCAAATGAAAATGCCCTCACTAAAGTTAGCAAGGAATTTGCCAGACAGAAAAGAGAAAGTGTAGCCTGCAACATCAATAAAACAGTCAAGCATACTGATAATTAGTCAATCATATTGGTAAACATGAGCTGTATATCACCAAGAAAGGCATGGTGACTTCTCCAACTCCACCTTTACATTTGAGAGAATGAACGAATGAGGGGGGGACTAGATATGGTTAGTGCCAACTTTGGTGATGAAAATTATACTAAAAAGAATATATTCTTTCTTCACAAACCGAGTCACTACTTTTGAGATTGAAACCAACGGAATTTTCTAAGAAAGCCTCATGCCTCGAAACCAGATCTTCTCTTGATAATAGGAGAAGAGTAGGAGAAAACAATATATTGAGCAACAACAGAGCTCTTCAATATTCTTCCATTTTAGGAGAGTCTTACAATGACACTTTTAATTTTACAAAAAAGCATAATAAAGCTTTACTATGATTTATTTCATTCCTCAAAATAAAGCATAATAAAGCTGGGGAAAGAAAATAACTTGGTGAGAGAATCTACAAAATTTAAGTAGTTGGTTAGTTACCAGGTAAAAGTTTATTGAATATGCTTTCTGGTTTCTTCCTCTTGCATCAACCCAATACGAGAGCCACATATCATTTCCATTACGAGAAGCTTGCATCAAAACTGCAGAGAGACATGTTAAAGCTGTGATGAACCAACCAGCAAAAGCAGCATAGCTCCTGCGAGTCATATAAAGATGAAATCATCAAACTGAAAAATTTATCACAGGCAGGATCTTTCCTTAAACAGTCAAATGGAGCTACATGGATAGTGAGGGATCTTTATGCCAACTACGATTAGCTTGGGATTGAGGTGTAATGTTGATATCTTTGTTGTAGAATTATTTTCATGCTAAAATAAAATAACAACTCACTTGTATACAGTGAGTTCGACTTTTCCTTCTTTCCGAGCCTCTGATTCATCAGTCACTTGATTTCCACCAGGAGTACATATAAAATCACCCTCTGAAACTTTCTGCTGGATCTCACTAGAAATATTTGATTTTTTATCCTGCCGTTGAACTTCAGAACAAGTGCTAAGTTCATCGATTGTTGAGAATGCTACATCAGAAGAACAAGAAAACTCAGTTGGATTCCCCACCCACTGCACACGTCCTTTATCCATCACAATTACCAAGTCTGCGGCAGATATTGCCTGTAAAGTAAAAGAATAGATTATCATATGGAAGACAGGGACTACTTTAGATATCGTAAATGAATGTCCTCTGGGTTGCCAACGACTACTTAACTTATTAACAAAGATGTTAGATGTGCTCGATTTGTTTCTAACCTGAGACTAATGCATCTTTTCTGATTATAAATGCATTTCTAGTTCTTTCTTGAACAAGAGATTACAAAACAGAAATACACCTTTTCTATTTTTTTATGCCTTTCCATTTTCTTTTGCCTAGTCTTCTGATAAAATGGCCAATATACAGTAGTAAATTGCTTCACAACATAATTTGGTGCATGAATCAACATCACTAACCTTGTGACACACATACGGATAGTGGAACTTCATGTCATTAGAAAGAAAAGATAAATAATGTTGCATGTGTATTTTCCAGAAATGCACTGGGAACAACTTAAGTAAAATTTAACTATATATTACAATTAATCTACAGATCCTTGTTAAATGAGCCAAGTTCAATTAACCCCAGCAACTAACAATTACTGTTACTACAACTGGAATTAAGAAACAATTGTTCTATAAATTCGATCAATTTCAGCTGAATATAGAAGGAATAAAAAACTATTAAAGTGAAGATAAAACTACACAAAACCCATTGCATGATGAAAGGAAATTTTCATCTATCATTTAGCTCAATTAGCAATGTCTTCTAGTCTTTTCTGAAAGCAAGGTGGCTGCCACTTGCAAAAACAATGAGCTGCGAAAAATCAATGGCTTGTATATCATACACAAAATATAGCATCACATTATCTCCATAATGATTATATCAAAATTGCCCTTACTCATTATTTAATATAAGTTTCTATCAATATTTTCATAGTATCTCCTTTTTCTTCCTTATAATCTTTGACCGAAACTAAAATTTCTACATGTCTTGTATGAGAATAAACAACTATGAATTGAGTTTAAAATAAAGGTATAGAAACCTGAAAAAAACTCTATTATATCCAGCACTAAAAGGAAGTTGTGAATGGAAAACCTGAAAGTTATGTGTGCAAAGGATGCGCGTATGCTGACTCATCAGAGGGCCGAGAATTGCATTATGTAAAATTGAAAAACCGACATGTGCATCAACTGCACTGAGGATATCATCAAGTAGGTAAATTTCCGCGTCATGATAGATGGCTCTGTCAGATACAGAAAAGTTTTCAGAAGATGAGACAATTCACTTACTCACAGTCACTAGACAAATACCTTGCAATTTGAAGACAAAGAATCGCATCACCTGGCAAGTGCAAGACGAGCTCTCTGTCCACCAGATAAGTTAAATCCTTTTTCTCCAACAGAGGCCATATCACCTCCCATCATTCTGGAAATATCGAAGTCCAAGGAACAAGCTTGTAATACTTCCGAGTATCTGCTCTCATCAAAATCCAATAAGCTTCTGTTAGATAGTGATTCCTCAATAAACCTTCAGACAGTGAATTTTCAAGCGTCCAAAGCATACAAAACATCATCTCAATGGACAATGAGGTTAATAGCAGAATTGGGACTTTGGAAATGCAAAACTGAGAACTGAAAATTGATGCAATGCAACTATCCAAACAAATTCTTATTGCCTTGTCAAAAGGTAATGAAATAGACCTCCTTGGGTCATAGTCTCTCCCAAACAAAATGTTATCACGTATTGATCCTGAGAGAATCCAAGCAACCTGAAAAGATAGGCAAAATATGAGATTAGGAGTGCTACATAACACATCAATACTACCAGCTGTTTGTTCACCTGCGGTACATATGCAATTGAACCAGTCCGGTACACAGATCCGTTAATTAAGCTCATCTCCCCCAAAATCAAATTCAACAAGGATGATTTACCAGACCCAACCTGCAGGCAAAAAGATCTGTTATAAGAGAAATAATAGTTTTGCTGGAAAGGAACCTTGCACAGTATAATCATTAGATAAAGCTACACGTCCAAGAAAATCAGTGTATCACTTCTGCTACACCCATTACTATGGTGGAAAAGGGAGGTATAACTTCTTATTATACTACAGCATTGCACCATCATAGTTTCTTTCCGTAGAGTTAGAACCACCAAACTGGTTACTAAGGTGAATTAAACTAAAGAAGGTGCCAATGGTGGACTGTAGGTAGTAAGAGTATAAAAAGATCATAGAGATATTGATTCAAATTTTCTTTTCTGAGATTATAATCATATCTCCAACTCCATCTAACAGGATATGGTGAAAAGGGAAAACCCAAATAGCGCGAGTCATACATATACAGTATCCTCAGTAGCTCAGCTTTCACCAACTTTTGCACCATTAAGAAGCAGAGGCTTTGCAATAACAATTCTAAACATATATCCATTTCTAAGACAAAGTATACATATATCAAATATCTCTTGATCCAAAATGTTAAATAGTCAAGTCTGTGTTTTCTACAACAACATATGAAATGTCATCCCATAACCCATAAGCTTGTAAACGGTCAAAAGGACAAAGCTTTAAAATACTCCCAATTTCATGTCAGATGAGGCTGGTCAAAATTTTCTCACACTGATAAGCTCAGAGCTCTAAAATAAATTATTTATAACAGCAATAGAGTTTTACCTCTCCAACTACTGCAACCAGTAAACCTTTCGGAATAAGAAGATTAACAGGATCCAAAACCAAATCTATTTCCTTCTGGTCACGGCATGACCATGTGCAAGATGCATCATGGATGACGACAGCCACATCTTGCAATTCGGTCTGCTTATCAGAGGAAGAAAAAACCGAACAATTGCTTGGTTGTTCCATGTTTGTCTCCCGCTCAAAACAGGATAGATACTTGCATAACCTCCTGGAAGATATTACAGCCTGCAAAACAAAACATTGAACAATTATTATAAAATAAAGGAGGATAATTTCTCAAACATAAGAATTTTCACAACTCACATCAATTAACCCATTGATGACCCAAGGGAATGAATTTAATGGAGAAATCAAGTTATTAAACAGTGCGACACAAGTGAAAACCTGCAATTTTAACCAAACAATTAAGCAACATACGATTGTTAAAAAATTGCGCAAGCAAGTTACTTTAGATTCTCTGATTGTACCGTTGCTGCATCAAGTTGATGGCCCATCAAAGTATAGAGTCCAAATGTGAACAACGAGAAAAGTGTTGGTGTTGTTGCCCAGAAGAAAACGCACCATGAATCCAAGTATTTCCTAGTCTGACAGGAAAATTTTAAGTTTAAGATTTAAGTCATATGGCTCATTCTATCAAGCGTAAAGTACAAGAAAGATGACGGATATTGTCTCACTGATAGGTATTTCACTTCTTCCGATCTCGTCTTCATAAGCCAACTTGCAAAAAGTAGCTCCCAACTATACATTTTCAAAGTACGTATATGTGTTAAAATCTCCGCTGTCATTCTAACCCTGCAAAGAGGCATGGACAATGGATCGTAACAAATATAAGGAATGCTAACTACAAAACTCAAAAGACATAACTCATTACTTCTTTGTACTTCATTGAATAAATCTGCATGTGATTTTCATCCAAGACATTTCTCCCTTCCCACCCTAAGCACTATACACAAAAGAACCGTCTTCTATATATTTTTCTTCAACAAATAGAAGCATCAGCTTAATTCTGAAAAGAATCCAACCAGCAGTTTCTTACTTGTGAAGAAACAAGATCAATAATGTATAAACATCCCAATAACATGAGGACAGCATCGAACTAAGGATGGAAAGTCAGCAGCTTAAAGGAAAGCTTCTCTTAAACTATCTGATTTTGAAATAAGCTAATTCTTGCATACAAGACACTACTTCCAGAAACTTTTGCTGATGAAATGTGTAAATACGTTCTTTTAACTGATGCGGCATTCAGGTTGGATTATAACTTCAGCATGAATTTAAGCCGGTGGAACATGTAACATTAAATCTTCAAATTATCCTTGGGCTCTAGTTCAATTCTTCTTATGCCAGCCAATGAATAATGTGATAACACCACAATCCAAGACATCTCGCCTTGTAAAGAGAAAAATTGATCGTGTATGTGTTTCAATACTTCCCTACCAGCAACCATCTGGTATCGTTAGTTGCTATATGATCTAACATCTGAACAAAGAAAAAGCCTTAAATGTCTAGTTGCATATTTAACCTATCTGCTCTTATCTATATGTCTCTCCTTACCACACACATTAATTTTGATTTCTGTAAGCTAACAGAACACTAGACACTCCAGAAAGAAAAGGCAACATAAAAAGTTCACAACAAGTAAAATAAAATAACTGATAAGAAGAACTGTTGCTTAGTTTCAGCAAAATGACAACACTGATCGACTCTACTTAATTTCAGGAGAAAACCTATAGCAACCAAGGATCACTAGAAAAACTGCAAAAGAATGTTAAGAGATTGATCACATTCAGGTAGACTCTCTCTCAAGTTTAGAGAAGAAATTTGTGATTATTCAACATGGGCACCAGTACGCTTAATTTTTCCAATAGTACTGACCAGGTAAAGAAGATGAATGAACATACATTTCAGGAATAACCCCATATGAGGTGATATACCAAAATGAATTCCGGTAAGGTTATAAATAGTTGCTGCCACATACCTTTCATCCTTTTGCTCCATCATGCTCTTTGTAGCATTTGCAATCACATTTGCAATCCACTTATTAACTGCACAGAATAGCACTCATCAAGCCTTCTCTAGAATTGCTACATGTATAAAGACCTTGACATATCAAGAACCACTTACCAAAGCCCTTTGAAAATAAAAATGTATCATCTTCCTTGAAGGTTGAAAATATGTTGCAGGACAAGGTCTAAGACTATAGTGACTATTGATTTTATTCCTGATGGTGATTTGTTATCTAAGTTGAAAAATATAGATTGCTCCTTAAACTAAGCCCTAAACCTACATCAACCTCTCAAGGAAAACCTCATATGCAGATGACCATGGATACGAACAATATTGACAGTAGTGGCACAATCACATCCACGACATTTTCTAGTGGCAACTAGTCTGTATTTATCACTTATCACTTCCCAACAATAAGCAAGTTATCAATCAACTTAGTATCACTGTGACACCATATTTCCATCAGACCAACTTAAAACATATAGTTGTCTCTGTCATATGAACACTTAATATTTAGTGCAGAAACAGTAGAATTCAATTGTTAATAAATTTTGCACATGTTCAAGATCTGAGTCATCTAATACCTGGTATTAGCAGAATTGTTATAGCTATTCCAGACAGAAATGCAAACTTGACTTGTTTATACAGCAGATAAAGAGCAATTCCAATCTGCAATGGCAAACTGATGCATTTCATGATTAATAGATCTGGTAACCAAGGAAAAGGGAAAAGGACAACATCAAAGCTGGCGAACTTCATTCTTCTTTTTATAAGAGGTCTAATCAATTCAATGAAGCAACGTGCTAGATATTATATTGAATGAAAGACTTTAAAATACGTCATCACATTTCAAATAGGCACTGCCTCACAAGAAGGTGCAGTGAGTTGTATTGTAGATTTTGAAAAGGACCTCTATTTTTCTTGAATAGATGCACTTAACAACAAAAGAGAAAACAAGAAGAAAAAAGGAAGAAAGAAATACAAACGAACATGTTGACCCTGATAAAACACATTATAGTTTGTTGAACATTTTGCGGAGCAGGACCATCTCTTTTAGCAACAATTTATCATTATTTATCCCAAAAAGAAAACTAAAACTAGGATCAGAAATGTGCATTTAATAGTGGCATTATCAATGAAAATACATGAATTTACAGTCACGAATGTGCAAGTAGAGTAAGAAGGAATGGTAACAGAAAGTCTGAAAGTTAAAGATACATCAACACAAATATGAAATTATCATACCAAATTTTAATTGACAGAAGTAAAAAGCATACTGGATAAATATAACAATATCCAAAGACGACATCGTTGTGTACAGCTAGATACTAATAAGAAAATCCTTTTTTTACAGACAGCGTAGATACATTACATTCAACTCAAATTTAGCTAGATGCTAACTTTACGTTGAGTCTTCATATATCATGGATTTCAAGTTTCCTACTGAAAGGCAATCAGTGAATCTTTATGATTCACTGAACTATGGAGACCATTTTTAAGTGGTTCCAACTTCCTGAGATGTTTTTCTTCTTTCCGGTCATAAGTGAAAATGACAACTTGCTATTAAAAAACTTTATCAAGAATGTTTCGGCATAGATTTAGGAGGCACAAGTAGGTCTCAATATGCACTGAGAAGAATTAGGCATCAGAGAGTTGCTAATTGTTTCTTGAAACTTTAAGGAAAGAACGACATTTTTGGAAACATGACAACCTAGACCCTAGATGTTTATTTCTGTCTTGCCAATGACTGTTTCTTAAGTTAGGGCCTTTTATCCTTGTAGTTTCTAGAATCCCCAAGGATGGTGACTGTTAACCAAATATCAAAAAGACACACACATAAACGGTAGGTCATATAAAAGATTACAATTATAAAATTATTCAAAGGAAACCATAACATAAATTCAAAGAAATATAATTCGCATTGCCATGTCGAGCTGAGCAGAATTAAGTGTCAAAGTCAAACACATGTTGGAAATTTCTCATAAAAATGGAAATTTCAGTGCATGTCACAAAGTATGCTGCCTTCACAATAAGGATGATGCTAATTTCCATCCACCTAATGATGTTAAATTGGGGAAAATATAATTCATTTAGAAGCAGCCACTACTGCATGAATGAAATCTTAATTCAGATCTCTCAAACAATGATCACAAGAAGATTATTAAGCAAAAGGAAGGTATATTCTTCGTCTTCATTTTGGATATCTTTTTTTTTTCTTTTTTTTCTTTTTTTTTGGGGGGGG
>MCJB01048287.1:0-20066 GCA_002018475.1 Nicotiana obtusifolia | reverse complement strand
GGGGGGGTAGACATTGGCCAACCAATTACATTATTACTAATCCTCTCAAGACAGAAAATACTGACCTCCATATATCATGAAAACTATTACACAGGTTCGCAACTCGATCAGCATCCACAGACATAAATGTCTGAATTTCTCCTTCAGAAAATTTTGATCTCTCGGCCAAACTAACAGAAAGACACTTGAAAAGAAAAATGGTAATGTTAGTCACTAATATCATGTAGTATATAAAACTTTCACTTAGAGTTGAAGTTTGAAAACTTAGCACGCCCCTTTAGGCTTTAAAAAGTGGTAGACACATGGACACGACTTTAAAAGATTGATATATCACTTTTCCCTATGACCATTATACATGATAAATGAAAAAGATAAATAACAAGGTACTCTCCACCTGGATTTCCTAGGGTTTGCAAAATGGTACTAGGCCCTCCTAGCTTTAGGTTTTGAAAACTGGTAGACAACCTTTACATGGAACAAAAATAACCAATTTATTATTTTTTTCTCTTAGTAGTCACTATAGACAACAACCATTAGTACAGAAATAACACTCAATTCATTGCAAATCATACTCTACTATCTAAAACCAAAGAGCTCAAAACTCCTAATGTACTTGCTCTTTAACCAAACAAAAGATGGTGTCAATGTTCTCATTTTAGGAAGAACATTTCACGTTTGATAATACCCAGATGGAGATAATCTGAATAAAAACAACGATATGCAGGGAGAAAACATTAACAATAACATTAAAAATTGAATTAGAAAATAAATGGAAACACTTCACACCTTGGAATAAACAAATCAAAGACTTCCAATTTTAGGCTTTTAAAAGACAAAAATCATTCATTTGAGAACAACCATAACAACCCAGTGGAATCCCACAAGTGAGGTATGGGGAGGGTAGTGTGTACGCAGACCTTACTCCTACCTATTATTCAGTTGAGAACATAGGAAAATAATACTGTAATGTTTATCAGTTAGAAGAGGCATTTCTACAACTTCTTCAACCTTAAAAGAGCTAAGACCTAGTCCTGAATGAACAAGATTTATGCTCGTTTCATTAGAAAGTAATGACAATAAACACCCTCCTCATTTGACAAGAAAGAAGCACCTGGCATTGCCCCAAACTTAAAGAGGCTAGTTAAATGCCACTTTACCATCTAAATGGCCTCGCATTGCCCCAAATTCAAAGAGACTAGTTAAATGCCACTTTAACATCTACATGGTCTAGTTAGAATTATTGATGATACAAATTACAAAATGGACATATTCAGATAAGTAGATAAATAGTATGAAATAAAGATGCAACATGAATCCAGTATGACACAGTTGTAATGTGGCTATAGAACACATTGTTCAGGGTAATAAAGGACCTTATAATGGAATATTGTTAATAAAGATTCACCTTTTGGTAAATAAGACTCATGATACTGGATCTTAGCTTGAGCTTGAGCTTTGAAAGATGAAAAGTATATTGTGTATCAAGGAACGATCTGCAGCATTGCAGAGAGAACTTCTAAGACTAGACAATATGTCATAAATCAGAGCCCAATAATAACTTACAGCTTAAGTTATATAACTAAAAGGTCAGACAAATGCGAGAAAGACATCTAGTATGCCAGCTAGCATGCGAAGTATCCCAAATATAGATAACCCAGGTTGTAAGCTTACCACAATGAGAATACATTCCCAAGAGAGAAAACGTAAGACGGGCAGAACTCCAATCCACTTCCCACTTTCCAATACAGAATTATTGGAAAACTCAAGTTTAAAAAGTAAAAATCCAAAGAAATTCTAATGAGGGTTGGAGATACAGAGAAGGTGAGTAAATGTCCTACTCTCAAAAAATGTTGATAAGAGCAAATTTTTAAGTAAAAGTCCAGTATCTATCCAAGACTCAAGTTTGGCCAAACCATGGAAGTCGTCTCTAAGACACACTAAAAATACATGAACACGTCCCTTTATAAAAACTTGAGAGGTTATATATGTAGATTATAACAACTTAATAACATGATCTAACTTGAAATCCCATATGCTGAGAAACGAGAACCTAGAATTCACACAATTTTCTCTTCTTTTTTGTGTGTATGTGCAAGACAACATTGAGTGTTCTATCAGTAACTAAAGCTCTGAAACAAAGTTCACCAATAACACCATGTAGTTTGTCAAGAACTTGAAAGAAGCTGAAACACATCATAACTTAAAATTAATGAATTCCAGGAACATAGAGTAATAGTTACTTCAAGACAGAAGAAAGGCCCAAGGATAGTGCAAGAATATAGCCATCATAGTCTCTTGAACCTGTTGATAAAGAGTACAAAAGAGTACGAACACCAGTCACAAAGGGTTATTCAACCATAAGAATGTTATAAAAGATCCAACTAACAGTCATGAAGACATCTGGCACACTTGTCAAATAAGTAGTTAATTGATCTGCCCTAAAAAGAGTTTGATGATATACAACATTAAAGCTAAACATTGCCACTAACACCGTTAAACTGGAAAGAGCATTTATCTGCATATTCATGGAATGTAGACCATAACAAAAATCTACACTCTAATGATTGATGGAGAGAGAACATCCACAATGAAAATCCAAAAGCGTACACGCAGCAACTGAATGCGAACAAGAGTGATGATTCTGCAAATTTTAACACCACACGTACTAATATCAGGTTAGAATTAATTTTATGGAGACAAGAGAATCATTTAGAAAGCTTCCGAGTGCACATGTCTAAAACGAAGGTTATAATTAACTCTAGGAGAGCATTAATTTTTATGCCAGCTGAAAAGCAAAGAAAAACAACTGTCTTGCAAATATCAAAGGCTCCAAAAACAAGATAGAAATATCAGTTTTCCAGAGAAAGTATGAATTAAATTCATTCGATTCAGAATGGATACTGGAAAAATGAAATAACTGCATATGCAAACCTTGCTGAAGAAAGCGAATCAACTTATTCAGTAGCAATGGACCCGCAAAACCGAGACAGTCATTAAGCACCTACAAAATGGAGAAATGTTACTAACAACTTTTGAATCTATTAGCAATATTTAACAAGATTGGTATAAACAAATTCAGCACTTTATTTATCAATAAAGAATGCGTCATCAAATTCATATGTTGGTCTTGAGATCTAAGTAGTCCCTATATTTTAAAGAAAATTTCCATATAATGCCACGTAAAGAAAATACCAAAAAGTTGTGGTATGCAATATGAATAGTTAGTCACCTAAAATCAGACAGAACTTTCAACAGTTACCAGCTTGCATTATACAAAATCATTGCAACCTTTTAAAATTCTTGGCCATCGTGCTTAGCACGAAATGTGGTCAAAGAGTAATATCCTGAAATTTTCACTACCCCTGCAGAAAATATACTTAAGAATAATAGTCTCTACTATATCTCTCTATAAATCAAGTTTCTGGTGTAATAAATGCATAATTTGGGATTTATCTGGTCATAACTAAAAAGGAAAAAGAAAGAGAAAAATAAGCAAGTTGATAACAGAGATCAGAAACAGACACAGGAAGCATTAAGTTGAGATATTGCAACATCAAATCAATGTATATATATGCATCCAATATTATAGTCACAACTCTCATCACTGTGATTATCAAAGAAGCATCAGCTTGCTGACATGGACACATTGGTTCTTCTCTATTTTTCCAAGACTAACGTAAAGCAGTCACAAAACATATTACCTTCAGAAGACCAAGACGGAAATATGGCCATCCATATGCATGACAAATTGCTTTGATTAATGAAGGATGGGAATATTCATTTCTTTCTTGAGCTTTCCAGCAATTTAACAGCAAAGTGTGGCAGGATGAAGGATCCATATCAATGGGTAGCTCAAGCAAATCTTCAAAGTCAAGCTGCCTTTTGACTCCGCATTCCATTACAGGTTTGATAGATTTGAATCCTATCAGATCCCAGCAGTTGCATATAATTCCCTTTGACTAATATCCCAATAAAACCCATTGTCCCAAGATTAGAATAAACAGGGGAAACAAGAACAGAAAGTAAAAAATTTATAGGCAACCAAAGTTTGCATGCAAAGTAAAGAAAGTAGACAGGTTCAGCACATAAAGGAAGTACTGTAGTTATAACTTCTTTTTTATAAAAAAGGAAGAACTAGTGCTTCCTAAAATCACCAAAGTGGTGAAACAGGTCTCAGTTGTTTTCATATTACAACAATCCCGTGATGGAATTCAATAAATAACATGAAATATCTCATATGATGAATGGAGAAGATATACATACCACTCCTCCGGAGCTACCTTGACCAGTGTCCATTTTACTTGGCAGAAGCAATTCCTCCATGGAGCTGTTTATTTTGCAATTAATCATCATGTGATTAATGAATTATAGATGAACTTTTAGTTATGCAATCAGTGTTCAATCAACATAATTGAAATTTCAAACTCTTACAAATTATTGGAGCTCATATTGTCACATGGAGCCTATATAATAAACAATAACTCGATATAATTATGAATCCTGGTAGATAAAAAGGCAAAAACTTCTATGCATCTGCATGGAAAATCCAACACAACGTAGGTAAATAGAAAGGAAAAACGTTATTGCAGGATATTTACTGTGTATATATTAACTGGTGCATGATCCCATGGACCGGGAGGTCACGGGTTCAAGCCGTGGAAACAGCCTCTTGCAGAAATGCAGGATAAGGCTGCGTACAATAGACCCTTGTGGTCCGGCCCTTCCCTGAACCCCGCACATAGCGGGAGCTTAGTGCACCTGGCTGCCCTTTTAATATATTAAAATTTAGAAAGTTCAGAGAGCCAAAGCAACAGTCATTCAAGTGATTATATGACTATCAACATTCTAATGTTTAACATATTAATTGCTGGTTGAACAACCAGAATCTTGACACAAACTAAATGAACTTAAGCAAAGTGATAGAGGACAAATACTGTGTTTTATTATTCCATTATGCATTATAAATAACAGGAAGCCATTCCGAAATAAACAGCCCTAGCCCTACCGGGATGATTTTCTTTTTTGTTTGACTTTTCATCTGTCAAGTAACCTATAATCTTTCTATAGATGTTCAATGCGATTAACTCAACCGCACTAGGAGGACCCAAGACAGCTGGATCTTTGTATCAATACCAATTACATAATGCCAAAAACAAAAAGAGGAAATTACCTTCTACTCTGAGGTCGTGCTGTAGTTCTGATAATATTAATCAAAACTGCAAAAATCACATCCAATAAAGCACTGCAGCTTTCTTTAAGACATAGTAGAACCTGAAACGGCAAAATTATAGTAGACTCTTTCAATATTCGGTGGTCAGCAGAATCTAGGTGATAAATGTGTGCATCGGAACAAGCATCAAGAGTTGACCATGGACAATTGTTCAAGAGCAATAAAGCCTACTCAACAGATACTTTCTCTCACATAAGGTGATGCTTCATAGACCTTAGGGTGTATATCCATGAAAACCAAAAAGCTTCAAAAGCTAACACTTTCCGCTTTTTGTTTCACCTTTACTGCAGAGAATTTAGTAATCTGCTTTGGCATGAGAGTCAACATTTTGAGTAGACTGCAATGCAAATGCCCAACAAATATAACAACAACAACAACAACAACAGTATCTCAACAAATACATGAACTGAAATAAAGTAATAAACAGTATCTCAATGCATTCCTCAAGAATAAAAGAATATCACCTAATTCTGAGGTGCAACAAGATCCAGATTGTTTACTTGTAGGAGCAATTTTAAAAATGAATTGAGATGCATTTAACAACAGAAACAAGTATTCCTCGGAGAAAGTAAATTTCATAGATCCAACATATTCACCATCTTAAATTCCAGTAAATTAAAAGGCATACCTGAAGAGAAGAAAAATCCCTTTGTAAATGGGGTACCAAAAGAAGAAATTTCAACATCCACCAAACGCATATGATGGGGTTGCAGCAAATGACATAGCAGTGCCCACACTTAAGGACCAGCAGAATAGTGGCCTGAAAAGGTATAATGCCTGATTAAATATGGAAGCCGCTGCTAACAAATACATAATTTGGTACAGAAGTACAAAGCTCACCCAAACTGAGAATTGTGAGAATCTGAAGAGCCATTCATGATATGGTTCAGGAAAACTGTCAAGCATTTTCTTGATTATCACAATCATGTCAAAGAGTCCCATGCTGGCACCCAATGCAGGTAGAAGATGCAAGGAAACCTTTACTAGTCGTGGTACCTATTTAATTCCTGTAACTATTAGTCCATGGAGCACCTCATGAAGGAAAACATTAATCCAACTATGTAAGTGAAGCCTCGATGGAATAATTTGCATGATTACGAGTCAGAAAGAGAAGTTAGTTAGGTAGAGGAATGAGAAACGTGAAACAAGGCATTTCATATCTGCGACAGAAAAGAGTAATCATGATAAATACGGACATGCTATTTTGTCTTCTTTAAGTATATCAAACTCCACAAACACCAAGAAAGAGCATCCAAGGTACAATTGTCTAAAACAAAAAGGTAGCACGAAACCCTCAGTCTTAAAATCACAGAAGATAAATAACATGAAGAGATAAAAGACATGAACACTTTCAGAGCCATGTTTTCATCTCTATATATTCTTCTTATGAGCCAAAATCCTATGTGATTTTCCCCATTAGAAACTTGTTGAGAACAACAATTGCCAAGCCACATGACAGCAATGATTGGACAAAAAACATTGTTAAACTTTTTCTTGCACAAAGCACCAATGCCTGATAAATTCATTCTTTCCTGTTAATTATCATCAGGGGAAGCAACAATAAACATTATCCAATAGGTAAAAGCAACTATGTATGGTTGATAAGATGCATTTTAAATTAAGTGCATGCTTCCCAAAATGCAGATCATGCCAAATGAAATCTACTTTCCTAAATGGAATGGCTGCACTTATTATATAATCAATGGTAGGAGTCTTACTTTTACACAAAAGGATAATCCATTCCTCACTTTTAAGCATTAATCCATGGTTTAAATTCCAAATCAGAAACTATACAGAGGCAATGCCTTTCTTCTTTTTGGAAAAAAAGGAAATGTGTAGTAAAAATTTAATAGCCAATTTAAGCATATTGGTAAAAGGAAACAACTCCTTGCAATGAAGATGCAACATACCCTTTTTCCATCTTTGACACTCCTTTTACCTGCTCCAATAGCAACAACAAGGACAATAGTCACGATATTAGCTCCAAAACCTAAAACTGTGAATATGGTTAAGGTAATAAACAATAATTGCAATTTGTATAACTTTCTTAGCATAAAAGAAGAAAAATAAATTTAAGGATATAAGTTGCTGAAACACTGTGAAACTCCGTTGCTATCCCATACCTGACCACCCAGAAACAAAAACAGTGTTTGTCCATTAGAATCACAACAACAACACAAACATAAGGTTTAACGGTAGCAAGATATAAAGCATGGTGTACCCCATCATCAATCAAGAAAGCTCCATACTACGATTTTTCGCACTCATCAAACACAAAAGGACAAACTTAATAAAAAAAGAGGGGAAAAAACAAGAAAGTGATAAAGAAAAACATGAGTGGGGAAGGGATTTCACAGCTGAATGGATGATCAGATTCCTAAGGGAATTTTGATAATGCAGTCAAGTTTTACCAAAAGTACTGAACTCTAAGAATGGAAAAATGAAATCTAAACTCTAAGGATGAGCAGCTAACAATCAAGCAATCTAAATTGGAATATAAATGATTTCTTCATTCCTCACGTTTACTGTTGTCCCCGCACTTCATTCTTTCAAACAATTTATACTCCCTAAAGAGTCAAGCATGCCCCTGTCTCTGTCTTTAAGGCTATAGTAATCAGAGTCCAAAAAAATTGAGTAGGTATCTCACGAGTTGGAAGCAAAAGTGGGTGAATATCTATCTACTCTACTTAGAATCTTGAATTCTTGAAAACAAAATCTGTCATAAAATTTCAAGAAAAGAGCAGTTTTCTAATGCATAAACTGGACTATAAGTAAAATGTAGAATGAAGAAAGATGCTTGGCAAGGAAAAATGATCAAAAAAGTAAATTATAGTGAAATCAGAAGAAACTTATGTATGGACGAGGAAAAGAACAAAGGAAACATACATATGGAGAGTCAGGGCAGACGCGCTTCATCAACTCCATATAGAAACCTTTGCTTTCAAATTGAGGAGAAAGGAGAGGAATTGGAAAGCAAATGGAGTAGTGCATGGATGCCAACATATATATATAAGAGAGTTGGCGAACTTTAGTGGGTATTATGTTATGCGGGTCGGGTTTATGGATCATTTTGCCCCATTCATTTGCAGCTTTGCTCGTTGCTTTCCACATGCCCCTTAGTCTGCATGTGTGCTTTCCTCTCTTTCTACTTTTACTACCTTTTTTCCGCCTCATTTTCCTTTTAACTGGCTGCTGCTTTTTTAAGCTTTATTTATGGGTGTGGGCTTTAAAGCTGAAGAGGCTTTAAATCCAATAGACTTTACTTTACTAATTACTACTATAACGGAAAAAGTTCTAAAAAAGTCTGAAAAGCCACATCCTCCCCCACTCGACTATTGCTTCTTACAATTGAAATGACTGAAAGTTTTATAAAAAGAAATGCTATAACCTTTCAAAATTATTTACTCAAAAGTACGAAATATTTCACGCCCCCTTTCCCATTATTTACTGAATAGTGGCACATTCTTTTATACTTTGATTATTACTTCTAACAAAAATTACGATTATGTATATTATGAAAGAGGAATACGAGGTAGGATGAAGAAAGTGAATAGCGAGTCAAAAAACAAATCCACTATGGCAAGGCGCAATTGCTTTTGGAATGGATCTTATACATATTTTTCATGGTAGACGTCACGAATCCACCAGCCAATAGCATGTTGGTGGACGTCACATGTTAGGATTAAAAATCTAAGGAAGCATAACAAGATTGATGATTCTGAAAACTCTTAAGTGCCAATGTCCATGTCCAAAATAATGCTAGAATGAATTTTAAGATAGTATTAACATTTGTGTCACCTAAAAAGCAAATTAAGAAAGAAAAAGGCTTACTTTCTTTTAAAACGAGATTTTTTTTCCTATATAATATTTGAATTTTATTTACCAAAAATATTCTAATTTGATGTATTATACGTCCTAAATAAGATTTACTTACAATTTATATACAATCCGTTATTAGTACTTTAAATTAAGAGATTTAGTTACATAATTTCTCTTTTTTTTCTCTCCTCTCATTTTTTCTTATTCTCTGATCCCTTAATTGAGTGCCAAAATATGTGGGTTACTCTTAGATACAAGTATTAAAAGTGTTTTTGAAGACTTTTAATTTAATATGGAACGTATCTTATCTGCCGCCTCTCTACGTTTTTTAACCTCCATATTCTGTTTTTTCAAGATCATACTCTTAGTATTTCACATGTATCAGTCCAAAACAACGTTAAAGAAAGTGTTTGCTTGAAAAATCCTAGTGGATATTTTAAGTGATGCTTCATTTGAAATAAGAACTGGTTGTATTTTCAAGTTTCCGGATTGTTGCATAACTAAAATGATATCCTTGTCGCAGATGTTTCACTTTTTGTATAATTCTTGTGTTTACCCTCAAAATTGGATAACAATTAAATTTATACGCGATTTTAAGAATACGTGATCTAGTTTGATACAAAAATAAAAAACAAATTGTAATTAAAATTTATGATAAAAATGAATACATACCACACAAGTTGAGCGATGTTAGCCTTGTATGTTGACCGCCCTCGGGTCAAGAAATGTTGCAAGCGAGGTTGGAAATAGAATAATGAGACAATAATTGCTAAAGAGATCAGTCTATTGCTATCTTTTGTGATGAGATTCAAAGTGTCTTTACAAATAATTAGACTCCCTTTATATAGTAGGGGAATCCTACTTTAGGTACAACTCTATATAAGATAAAAAAATCTCCTGATTTGCTAATTAAACGGTTCCATTGATTTGTGCCGAGATTCCCGCCGCGATGCTCGTCCCATTACGGATATTCTGATTTTCCGTTATTTAGGTTCGGTGGTCTCCCCTCGAGCATGTTCGGGGTCAGGATCGGTTTCGAATAACGGGCTCGGTGTTCTCGAGGACAGACATTCTGACCTCGTGTTCTGCTTCGATGAAACTCGGGGTCGATCTTCAACCCTTCACGTTCCGAGCCCGATCTCAACCATAATACAGATAGTCCCCTCGTTTTTCGGAGAGTAATGACGAGAAACGATATGAGCCTCAGATTCTCACTGTACGAGCTTCTGATTCTTCCTCTGATAAGTGATGATAGACTCATGACGTAAGTGATATGAATTTGATTTAGTGAATGATGGTCAAAATCTGCAGGTCCAGCCAAAACTCGATCGGATCGATTAGCAAAATTTCAATGCCTTGTTGTTTTTCAGACATCTCCGAGCCGTGTTTATGTGGCCATAGCCTTTTTAGTTCAGGCAATGCCAAACGAGCTTTGTGCCCTCGGGTTTCGTTAACCCGGAATGGCATTAGCCTTTTAATTCGGGCATTGCCAAATAAGTTTTGT
Source organism: Nicotiana obtusifolia (assembly GCA_002018475.1). NCBI lineage: Eukaryota > Viridiplantae > Streptophyta > Magnoliopsida > Solanales > Solanaceae > Nicotiana > Nicotiana obtusifolia. The sequence goes on along the minus strand of MCJB01048287.1, from coordinate 9,513 downwards.
GCCCTCGAGTGCTGTTAACTCAGAACGACCTTAGCCTTTTAATTCGGGCGATGCCAAATAAGTTTTGTGCCCTCGAATGTTGTTAACTCGGAGTGGCCTTAGCCTTTAAAGTTCGGGGGTTGCCTAATAGGTCTTATGTCCTCTCGAGTGTTGTTAACTCGACAGCCTTAGCCTTTAAAGTTCGGGGGTTACCTAATAGGTCTTATGTCCCCTCGAGTGTTGTTAACTCGAAACGGCATTAGCCTTTAAAGTTCGGGGGTTGCCTAATAGGTCTTATGCCCCCAAGATCTAATAACTTGGACAGTCTGAGTTAGTTTTTCGGACGATAGTCCCCGAGTGAAAGAGTGATTATTCGAACTCAGGTTAACGCTGCCCTTGGGCTCGTTTTTTGGACGACAGTCCCCGAGTGAGAGAGTGATTGTTCGAACCTAGGTTAGGCGGCCCTTGGGCTCGTTTTTCGGGCGGCAATCCCCAGGTGAGAGAGTGATTATTCGAACTCAAGTTAAGGTGGCCCTTGGGCTCGTTTTTTGGACGTCGGTCCCCGAGTGAGAGAGTGATTATTAGAACTCAGGTTAAGGCGGCCCTTGGGCTCGTTTTTTGGATGACAGTTCCCGAGTGAGAGAGTGATTATTCGAACTTAGGTTAAGGCGGCCCTTAGGCATCGTTTCCTTTAGGGGATCAGAAGTAGGGAGTTCCTTGAGAAATGTAAAGGAGAAGCTTTAAAAGACAAGACGTTTGCAAAGAAGAGATTTCACTTTATTATGCCATGTATGTGTACAAGTTTTGTGTCAGGGTTCGATCAGTCTATGTGAGCACGGTTTATTTGACCGTTTGGCCCTTTCATTGAATCCTATTGATCGAGACCCTTCAATCCTGAAGTCTCTTTCCATGCTAAAATTGATATCAGAGAGAAAGAAACTAAGCTTCGGGCTGTTGTCGTGATCATCACCATCGGTTCGTTACCGGCCTTCGATTCTAAGTTTGCACGATTTACTTGTTGCCTCGTTAAAAATCTTGCCGTAAAATCCATTTGGGATAGAACCGTCCAAGGAAAAAAGAGTGAAACACGTGATTTCAGACCCAACATCTCGTATTGTCCCTTGTTTGCTACCTGCAAGCGTTAGTTTAAAATGCAAATAAAATAAATAAAAGGGTTGTACCTTGGTAGTAATATTGCTTCAAGTGAGTTATATTCTAGTTATTCACTGTTCATTGTCCCGAGCTTGTAAGATCCCTCTCCGGTGATTTCGATGATAAGGTCCTTCCAGTTCGGTCCCAGCTTTCCCTAGTTCGGATCCGTGTGTTCGGTGTGACCTTTCTTAGTACCATGTCCCCGACGTTGAAGTATCGAAGGTTGGTCCTTCTGTTGTAATACCTCTTGATTCGTTGCTTTTTGGCAGCCAACCGAACAAGGCGGATTCGCGCCTTTCATCTAACAGCTCCAGGTTCGTATTCATGGCCTTTGTGCTTTTTTAGGCTCGATGGACCTATCGAAGCTGTTTTTGGTCATGAGTCCCCAGTTACTCTAGCCTCGGTCATTTCTCCTTTCATTTTTTATAGAGTTCTACTCGGACCCACTGCCTCTTCTATCTTCATTATATGGCTGATACCGATCCCTGTTTGGTCTTGGTTCGCGATCGATATCTCTTTTGACTATGTCGAGGTTTCTATTAGGATAGACAGACCTCGAAGGGGCACTGAGCTGATCATCTTTGACTCTGATTTTCGATTGATACCGGTTATGTATGTCAGCCCATGTAACAGTCGGGTATTCTATTAAGTTCTATTTTAGTTGTTGTGAAGCCACCGAGCTCCGAATATTAAGCCCCTGAGTGAAAGCTTGAACAGCCCAATCATCAGTAACCGGCGGCATATCCATACGTTCTGTTTGAAACCGGGACACGAACTCTCTGAGCATCTCGTTATCCTTTTGTCCTTTGAGAAGGTCCGATTTCCTGGTCTCGACCTTGATGGCACCTGCGTGCACCTTTATGAAAGAATCTGCAACCATAGCAAATGAGTCAATAGAATTAGGAGGTAAATTGTGATACCATATCATAGCTCCCTTTGACAAGGTCTCCCCATATTTTTTCAACAGAATAGACTCGATCTCATCGTCCTCCAGGTCGTTTCCTTTGATAGCACATGTATACGAGGGTTACATGTTCGTTTGGATCGGTCGTTCCGTTATAGTTGGGTATTTCGGGCATACAGAATTTCTTGGGGATCGGCTTCGGAGCCGCGCTTGGTAGAAAAGGTTTTTGCACGAACTTCCTGGAATCCAGTCCCTTCAATACCGGAGGTGCTCCTGGGATTTGGTCTACCCTAAAATTGTAGGTTTCCACCTTTTTGTCGTTGGCCTCGATCTTTTTTTCCCCTGATTCTAACCGTTTTGTCAGCTCCTCGAGTATCTTTATAATCTTGGGGTTAGTCCCCGATTCATGTTCATTCGACCTTTCTATGACCGATTCGTACCTACGGGCAATTTCCCGGGATGGGTCGGGCTCATCCCTGTTTGGTGCACGGCTTTGGTTTTGTAACTGAGCTACCGCCGCCTGTTGAGCCTGAAACATTTTTAAGATCACTCGTAGGCTGATCCCATCCCCTTCAATATTTTGGGTGTTTCGAGTTGCCGATCGGACTCCTTTATGAACGCTATTTTCAGGGTCGGTAGGCAGGTTCGTATCAACAGCCACATGCGAATTAGCGTCAATCTGATCTGCGATCGGAATTTCGTTAAGGCGATACGTTGATATTTACACCTTGGTGACTGGATTCGAAGTCAACATGCAGAGGTGCCAGTTGAGAGTTTGATATTTTTGTATTATAGCCTGGAATCAAAGATACTTCAAAGAGAAAGTGTGAAGCAGTGTGTGTTATGGAGATTTGTATCAAATAACCACTATTATCCTCAGCCCCACGGTGGACGCCAAACGGTTTACCCTCAAAATCGGATAACAATTAAATTTATACGCGGTTTTAAGGATACATGATCTAGTTTGATACAAAAATGAGAAACCAAATTGTAATTAAAATTAATGATAAAAATGAATGCAAACCACTCAAGTTGAGCGATGTTAGCCTTGACCGCCCTCGAATCAAGAAATGTTGCGATCGAGGTTGGAAATAGAATAATAAGACAATAATTGCTACAGAGGTCAATCTATTGCTATCTTTTGTGATGAGATTCAAAGTGTCCTTACAAATAATTAGACCGCCCCTCCCCATTATATAGTAGGGGAATCCTACTTTAGGTACAACTTCATATAAGGTAAAAGATCTCCTGAAATTCCCGCCGCGATGCTCGTCCCATTACGGATATTCTGGCTTTCCGTTATTTAGGTTTGGTGGTCTCCCCTAGAGCATGTTCGGGGTCAGGATCGGTTCCGAATAACGGGCTCGGTGTTCTCGTGGACGGACATTCTAACCTCGTGTTCTGCTTCGATGAAACTCATGGTCGATCTTCAACCCTTCGCGTTCCGAGCCCGATCTATCGTGCAATAGTCGAGCCCCATCTCGACCATATACAACTTGGAATTAAATTCTCTACAAGTTTCATTTATTTATTTTTTTACCCAATTAAATACAACTACAACATTATATAACTTAAATATAATTTTCACACAAATTTTATACAATACATTTTTTGTATATGATTTGTATATATTTGGCATGTGCTGTGTTCTTCTTATGCTCTGAAATTTCAATCATAAAATTCTTCTCTTAATACAACTTTGATACATATCAACAACTTTATGTAAAAAGATTATATTTATAATTTAAATATAAATTTAATTTCATTCAAACATTATAAAATTATTTTTCAACATTCATACAACATTCAAATATAAAAAAATATATAATCACAACAGTGTACAACTTAAATACAACTATAGTACAACTTTAGTAAAATCTTAATACAATTTTGTGTGTATATTGTATGTCATGTCGTCTTCTTCTTCAACTTCGAGTTTCAATCTAAAATTCAGTAAAAATCAACTTTAATCTTCACCAAACACTCTCAAAATTGAGATAAATTTCAAAGAATATCCTCAATCGTTTGCAACACCACCCAATCTAAACAAATAATATTTTTATAAACTCAAATTCAAATTTAAAATTTCGAAAGTTTTTAATGATTGTCAATTTAAAATTTACTTTTAGTACTTTACTGCCAATCTGAATGCTTCATCTATTTTGAAACCAAAAAATACTTGGATGCTTCCTTAATACAAACTCGAGATTTCAAAGAGGACAAATAAGAAAATAACTCTAATATTAGTTTAATCTCCTGAAAAGTTGCACCATTTTATGCTGAGATTCATTGCTCAATGATGGCATATAGGGGAATTTCACGACCCCAATTTCCCGTCGCATGATGTTGTGATGGCACGTAGTCTCTAAAATTAGGTAAGTTTAATATTCATGCAGAAATAACTGAAATAATAAATAAAGTCTCAATAACTCAACAACTAATATAAAGGAACTCCCGCAACTCACTATATACAACTTCCCAAAATCCGACGAAATACAAGTCACAAGCTCTATAAGATGGTACTGAACATTCCTATACATTAGTGTCTATAAAAGGATAAAAAAATAAAATAGTCTAGATAGAGAGGGACTCCGAGGCCTGCGGACGCCGGCAAGTATATGTTGAAGTTTTCGAACTGAGCTCACCTAACAGGTGCCTGGACTGGTATAAGGTACCTGGATCTGCATAAAAAGATGTGCAGAATCGTAGTATGAGTACACCACAACGGTACCCAGTAAGTGCCAAGCCTAACCTCGGTAGAGTAGTGATGAGGTTAGGTAAAGGCCCTCCCGGAATAAATAAGAAATAGAACGAGTAATTAACAGTGTAATAATAATAACAATGGAGATGAAACAAGTAAGAAAATATACCAAGATTAACTCCACTGAACTAAGGCAAATAATATACCACAGAAGAAAACAAGGGATGTTATGCCAAGGAAACGAAACAACCAAACACAAGGGAAGTAATAGAGAAGTATCAACAAGAGTCACTACCGAGGTACCGCCTCGTAGTCTCAAATCACAAAACAATTCACAATCTTTCCTTATATCACCGAGGGAGCCTTGCATTTAGTTTTGAAAAATTATTTTTCCCGAAATAGCTTCCCGCGTTTTAGCCATCTTATCACACCGCGTGGCTTCAAGTAGTTCCCCTACTAGCAATACGCGTATCAAGCACACCTTATCTCACCGCATGCGTTTCAACCCCAAAACCTTATACCACCGCATGCGTATCTATATCACAATGTATCACAAATCGCACCTCAAGTTCTCAATATCACAACTTGCCAAAGAAATCAACAATAACGGTGTTTTCGCAATAAATAGCCCATGGCTCAACCACAATGTACACAAGAGTCTCAACAATAGCAATCAGAAGTGAATAACTCAACAAGAATAATATTTCACAACTTAAAACTGTCTCAATGTGAATCACGGCCTTTATAACTCAATACCAATTTTAACAACAAGATATTTCAGGAATAATAACTTCAAGTAAAGAATTCGACGGTTAAATAATGAATATGGAATAAGGGAACAAGAACTTTAACATGTAGAGCAATTAACAAGTAAGAGATAAGAAAAGTAGAGCATGTGAAAATAGACTAATAATGGTGAATATAACATGTTAAGATAACTCAATTAAGGCATGAAAGGAATCTACATAGCTAAACCCCGTAAATTTCCACATTTAGCCCGTGTACACACTCGTTACCTTGTGTACACGGCCTCCACACATCACAATTATCACAAAACAACACCAATCTTAAGGGGTAATTCCCCCACACAAAGTTAGGAAAGACACTTACCTCAAAACATGCTAACTCAATCCACTAGTAGGCCTTTTCCTCGATTATCCAACTCCGAACGGCTCGATTCTAGCCAAAATAACTTCATACCATAAATATAAACTTTAGGAAACTATTTCGAACAATTAAGTTATGATCTTTGCAAATAAATAAAAAGTTAACTCAAAAAGTCAACCCGGGCCCGCATCTCGAAACCCGACCCAAATTATAAAATTCGAACACCCATTCGATAACGAGTCCAACAATACAAGAATTATTCGAAACCGACCTCAAATCGCTTTTCAAAACCCCAAAATTTAGTCTAGGAAGTTTTCACAATTTTCCCCCAAATTTCCAACTCAAAACACTAATTAAATGAAGAAAATAACGATAGATTCGTGTAATATAACCAAAATCGAGTTAAGATTTCTTACCCCAATGATTTCCTTAAATAGCTCTCGAAAAATCGCCACACCGAGCTCTCTAGGTCCAAATTATGAAAAATGAGATGCAACCCTCGTTTTTGAAAATTTAAATTCTATCCAGGTGTTCTTTTTTGCGATCGCGAAGCAAAAATTCACAGGCTCCCAAATTAACTCTCCGCAAAAGCGAAACTCCACACGCGAAGGCGACTCACAGACTCCACAAGCTACGCGATTGCGGAACCCTTCACGCGATCGCGAAGAACAAAACGCGTGGACCCCCAGTCTCTTTCTTTCTTCTTCGTGGAATCAACCCAACATACGTGTTCGGGATTCATTAAATGCCAAAGCTCCGCGATCGCAATCTCCTTCTCACGATCGCATAGAAAAATCTTCCACCATTCGCCAACAACTCTTCGCAATCGGCGTTAATCCACTAGCGATCACGTATAAGGAAACCAGCAACAGAAAATCAGTAGTTCTTCAAGGTTCCAAAGTGCGTCGAATATGATCCGTATTACACCCCAGGCCCCGGGACCTCAACCAAACATACCAACAAGTCCTAAAATATCATATGAACAAGCTCGAAGTGTCAAATCACATCAAACAACACTAAAACCACGAATCACTCATCGATTTAAGCCTAATGAACTTATGAACTTCTGAATTCCAAAACTAATGTTGATTTATACCAAAACAACTCCGATTGACTTCAAATTTTGCACACAAGTCATAAATGACATGACGAACCTATTCCAACTTTCGAAATTAGAATCTGACCCCGATATCAATAAAGTCAATTCCCGATCAAACTCTCCGACCTTCCAAACCTTCAACTTTTTAACTTTCGCCAATTCAAGCTGAAACGACCTACGGAACTCCAAATCAACATCCGTACACGCTCTTAAGTCAAAAATCACCATACGAAGCTATTGGAATGTCAAAACTCCATTTCGGAGTCATCTACACAAAAGTCAAACTACGGTCAACTCTATCAACTTAAGGCTCCAACTTAGGGACTATGTGTCCCATTTCACTCCGAAACAAAATCAAACACCCCCGGCAAGTCACATAACCATAATACAATATAGAAGAGGCAATAAATAGGGTATTGGGACTAAAATACCCAAAACGACCAGCCGAGTCGTTACAGGGAATCGAAGAGAATGGTTGTAGAAGAGTATTTTCGGAGTTGAAAACGAGAGAGAGAGAGAGAGAGAGAGAGAGAGAGAGAGAGAGAGAGAGAGAGAGAGATCGAACAGAGAGAGAGCGCGAAGAGGGAATAACTGATATTCCCCATTCAATTTTTAATATAAAAGGATACTCATTAATACTATTTTGTATATAATTGGTAAATTGTATATCAACTCGTAATTAAGTTAAAACCTAAATAGTAAGGGTAAAAAAGTTCTAATGTAGTACATAAAGGTAAAAACCCCTTTTAAAAATCCGAAGACCCAAAAAATCAAATTTCCGTTGAAAATGTGAATTAATTTTTAGGCAGAATAGCCTAATGGACATTTGTACTAGTATGATTTTGTCATCCCGATCCCTCTACTCTACAAAGTTTTAACCGGACACTTAAACTATGCAAAACATAACTTTTAAATACCTCTGACCATTGACCGAGCACATGTGGCAACAAAATATTGAGCTGGACAAAAATGGGTGTAATTCATACGAGGCAGTGAGCGTTAATAAGAAAATTTTTAACAATAAATTATTAAAATAAGAAGAAAAAATAAATAAAAAATAAAGTCATAAAAGTAAAAAAAAAAAAATGAACAAAAGCAAAACAAGAGACTCGTTCTTCCCAGCACCCCCACCCCATCCCTTTTCTTTTCTCCCTGTTCATTTATTCTCCCCCACCCTCACCCCCCACCAACAAACAAAACAAAACCAAAGCAATCCCTTATTGAAAATGGCTGTTTCTGTCATCAAAAACTTTTTTTCCCTATAATTTGATTTAATTTTGAGTTTTTCTTTTTTCAATTTCTAACGAGGAGGGCCTGAATTCATGGATTTCTGAGATTAGTATGAATAATCACTTGCATGGTTTACTTTTTGCTGTTAAGTGGACTCAAAATACTCAATTGAAATTTATGGCTTAAATCATGAGACATACTGCTTCAATTTTAGTTTCCCTTCTAAAATTCGATTCCGACAATGGTGTCAGGAAAAGTGCTACTGCTGATAAAAGAATCTCATAATTTTCATCTGATTTTCTTTAATTTCTTTGACTTTTTTAATTCTTTATGAGATGTTTTAAATTGTGGTGGTTAAGCATTGTACTTTCTGTAGTATTATGCTAAACAGGCGATAAACAAAGGACTGCTTGGATTTTAAGAAGTGATAGTAAAAGTGAAAAGAAGAGGAGTGTACTGATATTTTTGGAGATATTCATCGGTAACAGTGACACAGTAGGAATAACGAGGTTGATTGAAAATTGTAACCAAACGTGGTTTGGTTATGTATTTGCAGACGAAGGAGGAAGGGGTGGTGATGTCTGGTGATGGTGGGTAGAAGATTGAGAAATGGAATAGTGGAAGAGAGAACACTGTTTGGGATTTCATTTTTTGAAAAAAAGGGGATGAATTTGAAATTTTTCTAAAAAAATTATATTTCGTAATAGATAATGATGTGATATTAATTTAGCTGAGGTAGATATGATATGTCTTTCATGTCAAGCGAGTGAGCAACACATGTGTTTAAAATTTACGTTTTGATCGAGTTCAAGTATCCGATTGAAACTTTGTTTAGTAATGGGACCGGGATGACAAAACCAAACTACTACGAGGGTCTCTCAGGCTATTCCGCCTAATTTTTACTTTGATTCATCGATATGAAGTATAGAATACAAAAAAATTAAAATAGCTGTATATGCAACCTCACTGAAGAAAACAAATCATCTTATCGAAAAGCAAGAGACCCAAAAAAATACCAAGAATTAATGACAAATGAAAGAAAAGAAAGAATGCATGTTAAATGATAACACATTAAGAACAAATTACTTTGGTGGCAATATGCATCTACTCTTGTATTTCTTCGATCGGAACAATCCCATGCTTTAAGGAAGGATTTTTACTTTCCTATACACTGTTTGAAACCTTATTACTCTTCCTACTCAAGTTTCAATTTAATTACATGGTTATATACAATTTACCAATTATATACAAATAAGTTTTAAATGAGTATCCATTTATATTAGGAATTGAATAAGGAATATCAGTTATTTCCTTATCCCTTTATACTTGCCCCCCCCCCCC
>MCJB01048286.1:82031-157053 GCA_002018475.1 Nicotiana obtusifolia | reverse complement strand
CTTTCATCACAGGGCCCTAGGATTGTACGTCCGACGTACAGTCCAGCTACCGCACATCCACGTGGATCTCAGCCATCTTCATCGCATGGACCGCATCGGTCCATGTCACATCCACATGGATCACAATCATCAGCGCCGCAACCACTAGGGTTGTTGCCACTCGGGTCGCAACCACTCTGGTCACAGCAATCAGTGACATGTCCCATTGCGGCCCATACAGCTGCGTCGCAGGGCTCGCAGCCATCTTCATCGGGGACTCCATCTATTACAGGCATTCGCCTGCGGGATTCTAGCTCTGACCCCCCTACACCTTCCACACATGCCCCTGGTGATGATGACGAGGAGGTGCATCGTGATCAGTATGGCAGGATCATTATCGTCCCTGAGGGTGACAGGTAAGAGTTATTTGTTATTTTTAACGTTTATTGTTTTGTACGGTTTTACTAAGATATTAATGTGTCTTTTTTTTTTATTACATTAAAGGTTTATCCTAGTAATGTTACTACGAGGATAATCACCCAGGCAACTGGAAAGCTATACGATGGCCCTTATGCGACTTGGAGTGATTTTCCATTCTCGCTTAAGGAGGCAATTTTCAATGATTTTAAGGTATAAATGTTCTTTTAAGCAGTACAATTATTTATATTTATGATATTTCCATCTAAATACTTAACTTCTCAAATACAGAGCAAGTGTGTTTGGGAACACCGCTATAGTGCGGAGGTAGCTGCTAACTTCCATCACAAGGCTCGCAAGTGGTTGTCCCATTGCTTCTCCAACGCTAGAAGGTCGAACCAGAAGCCCTCCTGGTTGCAAGATCGTCTATGGGATGATCTGCAAAGGCAATGGCTAGCCACAGATTTTCTAAAGAAAAGCGAGCAAGGAAAGAAAGCTCGTGCTTCGGAGAAGGGAGTCTCTCTGCACACTGGAGGTGCGATCAGCCTCGGTTCAATAAAGAGGAAAATGGTACGTACTTAATTTAATTTTAATTTTCAACGTCTAATCTGTTTATTAACTAAAATTTATGACTTTTCAGGTGAAGAAGTTGGGCCGTCCGATGAGGCAAGATGAGTTATTCAAGCAAACTCATATTGTCAAGAAGAAGAAAGATTCTGATGAAGAAAAGTGGGTCGAGGACCGAGCTTCAGCTGTACATGTAAGTTTTCAATTTTCATTAAGTACTTTGATTTAGTTTTATATAACTTTTCAATACTAATTCTATGTAATTTTTCTTATAGAGTCGCTTCACAGCTGAGGTTGAAGAATTTGTACGCAGCCAGCCACCATCTTCATCGGGCGAGCCAATCCAACCGTCGGACAAGGATGCTGAAAGATTATGGACGCAGGCTGCTGGCGGTCCAAAAGGGGGAAGGTATACGGGCTTCCCGCTAAGAAATTCCACCGCTATAGGTGTGGAATGCAAGGAATAGGCACTTCCTCGCAAGCGGAGCAACTTGATGAGGAGTGCATCTTCTCTATGCGGGAGAATTTGCCAAAGCTCACAGCCGAGCTAGAAGCTGCCAAGGAAAGAGAGAAGGCTAGAGAAGAAAGAGAAAAGTTTAGAGATGCTCAGTATGTTGCCATACAAGAGCAGCTCAAATCTCTCTTGGCTTCTGGCGCTTTTCTGATTCCCCGCTCACGTGAATCATCGCCAGATGGTCACCCTCCCCCTGCTACTTCCTCCTGTCATCCCCGTTATCATCCCTCCGGTCCTACACAATAACACCCTTATCCACAACATCTTCGTGATGACACTTCATCCGACGATGACACTCCTTATGTATAGTAGAACATATAGACATTAGTAAACGTTGAATTGTAATAACAACTTATATAATGTATAAGTTCATTTGAACTTTATACCTTGTTATTGTTTAATGTTGTTGTTTAATGATGTTGTTTATTATTGTTATTCTCGTTGTTGTTTATTGTTTGTTGTTGTTGTTGTCGTTATTCTTGTTTTCATGGCATAAACTGCCTATTTTAGGAATTTGGTAAGCTGGCAGGTGGTGTAGCTGCCAAAACAGGCAAATTCTGAAAAAAATGAACCAAAAAAAGCGACCAATTTTGGTCTCATGGTGGTCGCTATTTTGCTGGAAAAAAAATAAACTGCAAATATATAAAATAAAAAAAATTAAATTTTAACTTTTGCGACCAACATTGGTCGCTTATTAAGAATTAAAAAAAAAATAATTTATTTAGCGACCAATATTGGTCGCTATTTCCCAGAATATATTAATTTAAAAAAAAATTGGGACCAACTTTGGTCGCTAATTGGCGACCAAAGTTGGTCTCTATATGTTTTTCCGGACAGGTGTTTTCTGAGGGAAATTGGATATTGGGTCGAGCATCTTTTTGGCTACTACTAGAGGGTTAGAATCCCAAAGATGTGGCTCGGTTTGGACGAGTGAGTAAGTCATATCGTTCTTAATATATTGAGGTTCCTCCAAATAAGGACTTGCTGAAGAAATTGGCTGAGGCACGGGTGAAGAAAGTGCCTTTTTAGGTGCAGAAGGCACCATGCTTTGTGTAGTGGGGCTTTTGGCCACCACTTGTCTTTTAGTGGGATTTTTCACCACCACTTCTTTCTTTGTGGTGCTTGTAGCAGCTATGGTCGAAGTTGAAGGCATGGTGCTTTTTGCAACTACAGATGAAGTTGAAGCTGAAGAAGAACCGGTGGAAGATATGGCGGGTGCAAATTGAATATCATCTTCAAAAGATGGTTCTTCTTTGGCGATATCTGCCCATCTTCGAGGTTGGGAAATTGAAATTGGTTTGACCGGAATCGGCTGTGATGTGACCACCACTGGGATGCCATTCATGGCATAGTCTGCAGGCGATCTAAATTTTGGCTGGCTTAGTCCAGCTTCTGTTGTTTGCTGCTTTTTAGCAACTACTGCTGCTGTCTGTTATTGTTGAACAACTGTTGAAATTGATGTATCTTTAGACTGTTGTGTGACAGCCTGTTGTTGTTGCTTCTCCTCCGGAGCTGGTAAGGCTAACCGCGGGGCTTTAGTTTTTTAGGCATGTTATCTGCCTTGAAGGAATTCACAGGTTAGGAAATCAAGTATGGAATTTGAGCTTCCCTTTATATACTCAATATCAAAATAAAAAATTAATAAAATAGCTTGCCATCTGGAAGAAATATGTTTTGAAGCAATATTTTGCACATTCTTCTACAGAACCGACTTAGCTGCCTTGCAGTCAATGCGAAGCAAAAGTTTTTGGTTTAATAAATCTGAATAAAAATTTGATATGCACAAAACGATAGCCAAAATTTCTTTCTTAATTGTAGGATAATTCTGTTGAGAATTATTCCAATGTTTAGAAGTATTTAGCAATGATACTTTCTTTTTTATTACGAAGTTGTTTCAAAATTTCACCGTATCCTAAATCTGATGCATCAATTTCTACTATTTTAAAAGCGGATGGATCAGGGAGACTTAGGAAAGGGAGACTCTTGACTTTCAACTTAAGTTGTTTGACAGCATTGGTTTGGGTATCCGTCCAAGGAACTGGAGGTTTTTTCAATCTGTCGTGGAGGGGTTTAAGCAGAATGCTTAATCCCGGAATAAATCGCAAATATAGTTGACACAACCAAAAAATCTTTGAAGCTGAATCTTGTCCTGAATTTGATTTGGGAATTTGTCAGCAAACTGGAGGAATCGCTAGATAGAAGTAATAGTCCCTTGTTGGATGTTATGACTAAGGAACCTGATGCTTGTCTGGAATATGCTGTACTTAATTCTAGACTGGGCTAATCCATTTTCTTTAATAGTGTTAAAGAAAATGCCTAGATGTTTGAAATGCTGGTCGATGTTTGTTGAGAAAATTAAGACATCGTCTATATAAGTTATAACAAAACTGGAATATGGATTAAAGATATCATTCATTATCTTCTGAAATTCAGAAGGAGCGTTCTTTAATCCGAATGGCATCGCGTTCCATTCATACTATCCGAAAGGGACTGTAAAAGCAGTCTTGTACCTGTCTTTTGGTCGATTTGTACTTGCCAAAATTCAGATTTTAAATCGAATTTAGAGTAAATTGTGGCAACATGCACTCTTTGTAATAAGTCCTTCTTGTTAGGAATAGGGTACCTAATCCATCTAAGTGCTGCATTAAGGGGTTTGTAATTGATAACCAAGTGAGGGACTCCGGGCTAGATTTCGGAGTTTTTGTTGACATAAAATGCCGCACAACTCCAGGGAGATTTTGAAGGAGAAATAATCTTTTGTCTAAGAGATCGTTGATCTCTTTTGACAATGCATTGTAAGTTCGTGATTCATCTGAATGGGTCGAGCTTTGGTTGGGATATTTTTCTCATCAAAGTCAGGCTCATAAGGAAGCCCAACAATGTGCCTTTTTCGTTTCCAAAATGCCATGGGCAAATAGGAACAAAGCTCCTGTTGAATTTTAGCTTCTAAACTTTTGATTTTAAAAGAGAATACAGAGTCAGTCAATTGTTTCTGTATTCTTTGAAAAGCAACTTCTTCTTTTAAGAACATAATTTGTTTTTCTTTGTTTTGTAAAGAATAAATGATTTCATAAGTTGGAGGCTTTTGAAAAGAAAGTAGAACGTTGCTTGTGGGATAATCCACATGAATTCCTTTGTTCGTAGCTAGGTATGGTTTGCAAAGTTGAATGAAAGGAATACCTAGGATTACTACATTGCAAAGGTCTTTTGCTAGTAAAAATGAAGTCTGGATGTACCAGTTTCGTTTGTTTGGTGAGGTTGTGATCTTTATAGAAAGAAGTTTGTAAGTGATTTAAGTTTTTCACCATTGCCGGCCCTTAGGCGTTCTTTGGTTTATATGAAAAACCTAGTTGGAATGATACCTTCTTGGATACTGCTTCTGCCTGCACCAGTGTCAACTAAGGCTATGCCAGTCCAAACAAAGGACTCATCGACAATGAGAGTTATCCTAATGTGGTACTTCTGAATCCTAATAGAGGAAAGATGTCCTAAGAAGGATTCTGTTTCGCCTTGGTTAGAGGTTGCAACTACCTGTACAGCCTCTTTGAGCTTTTGTGGCTCATTAGATAATTGCTGGAGGACAAGTCTATCTAGCTCTTGCCTAGCTTTTATTTCCCTAATTTCTTCCTTTACGTGTGCTATCTCAGATTGAAGGTCCAAAATGATCACTTTTGCTACCTTAGGACTGTCAGAGGGAAATCTCTTAAGAATATCAGTAATGTTGTAGGTATTAGCTACTTGGGGATGATTTTGAAAGGTTAAAGACGAGGATGTTAAAGACTTATTAAGGACTGTTTTGAGTTTTCCTAAGTAATCCTTTTTAAGCTCAGGATCTTGAAGATCACCAATCACTTCAAGAAGAAGATTTTGTTCTTTCGTGAGAACATTAGGTCGTCCGGTCAGGCCCTTGTGAAGATGAAGAAGATGAATCTAGATCATCTTCGAGTATGTTGTTAAATTGCTCATCACCGGACATTTCATTATCTGTAATATCCGAAGATTCGCTTAATTCAACAAGCAATTTCTCTATTTTGTTTAGAGTGGGTTCGTCAAGTTGTAGGCTCTTGATCTTCTAAGAGACTTTGCAAAATTTGGCGATGTGGCCTGTCTTTTTATACTTGAAACATTTTCCAGTGGAAGTAGGAGCCTTTCCGTCTTTATGAAAAGATTTAGAAGACTTATATTTTGTATAGGAAGGTTTTCTTTTCCTATTGAAATTATATTTGGACGAATCGAGTTTAGAAGTCTTTTTCCTATGGGGTTTACTACCGCACGAAGGAAGACCAAGTTGTTCGCAGAAACTTCCTAAGTCTCTACGTCTTTGCGCCCTATCTTTGGCAAGTTGCCTAAGCATTTTATCTTGCCTGCAGATCTTAAGAGCAACTTGTTGAATCTGACCAACTATCTGGCAATAGGTGATTTGATCGTAGGGAACAATATCACCGGAATATTGACTCTGAAATTCTTTCTTGACTAAATCTCTAAGGGACTTAGGCAAGCCATCTAGGAATTTTTCTTTCCAATAAGGGAGATTCCCATCTGGTCTTTCGTAGATCCTGGTGAGGAAGGAATCCTTATACCACCTAAAGTCTGAAAGAGTTTTGCACTTAAGGTTGTTAAGTATTTCAGAGGATTTTTCTCTAAAAATACCTGGACACCTACAAATGTTTTGATGATTGTGTAAATCAACGTGTTGATAGAATCAGGAATTGTTTCACCATCCTTTACGATTGGTTGTCCTAATTCATCTAATTTCACGGCTTGAAAAATTTATTGTTTTACTTCGTCGCTTAAATGGGTATCCCACCACCCCTTAAGTTCACCTGTAAAACCAGCGACTAAGACATGAGTAGTACTCTGGTCGGAACAATTGTGGGAGGTTTTATAAGCAATGGCCACCATGGTCATCTGCTGTAATTTGGCAAGAATATTATATTCGCAACATCCATCGATATTCCACTCATAGATATTATGAGCAATATAATTATTCTCCATGGTATTGGGTCTTCTTCTAAGGCCACGTCTAGATGTGTAGCTCTTAGGTAATAGAGTTTTTGAGGCTTTCGCCTGTTGGAAAATTCTGACTTAATAGGTGCTAATTCTGGAGGAGGTTTGTCATCTAAGGAAATTTGTGAAAATTGCTCAAATTCGTTATCTGAGTCGGTTTCTCCTAAAGCTCTTACGAACCTAAAAAAAGATGTTTCTTCAGTCTGTCGGACTGGAGTGTCCTTGACTTTTAAGGATTTCTCTATTTATACTATTCTCGATTGAAGTTCAGAGAGTTTGGGAGAATCCGCAGAACGGCGCATAACAAGCTCTCTAGTATGGGTTATAGGAATCTCGTATGGTTTAAATAATAGAGTTGTAGGGGTAGAAGGTTCTACTGTTGGTTTCTTCATAGAAGATGAAGATGAATTTGAAACTAAGTATCCTCCAAGAGTTTGTAAATACTTGTTCGTATAATTATTTTGTTCAAAAATATTTTTAATATCTTTGCCAGTAATCGGCTTAGCGTCAGCTCTTTTTTTTGAAAGGTGAGGCTGTAACAGAGTTGCTAGCAAAGTTTGTTGTAAACCCTTGTGACGGAGGAAGTTCGGAGATTAGTTTTTCGCCAGTATTGATTTTTCATATCTTTAAAACATTAATTGAATTTGAAAATGAGAAATCTATTTGATTATAGTCAGCATAAATTTCAAAGCATTCGAAGAAATTGATTTGTTATTTAATAACATTTAGACTGTCATAGAAAATTGATTGGATTTTCTTCCTTTCTTCTCCTTTATACTTGTTCAAAAACCAAGTTCTTTTAAGAAGATTTTCAGGATAATAAAATTCTTTTTGAAGACCTTTTTTGTCAATTTCAAATTCAATTAATGTATCAAAAATATGAAAAACTAATACTAGTCCAAGTATTAGGCATGATTATAAAAAAAATCTATCATAACTCTCTTACACTCTTATTATTTAAAGGGTGCTTTTTATACCTGAGTTTCTACTTTTCTTGAAGACATATTACCTTTTCGGCTGATACTCTAATGAGTTATAGGCACAACTGAAATTCTTTCATCCTTTAAGAGATTATTGGGTGCCACCAATCTATTGTTTGACCATCATCTCGTTCTTCTTCTTCGGTTACATGTGCTTCATTACTAGTTTTCTCCTCGGTCGACCATAATTCTTGGCTTCAGTTGCTGCTGGTGATTATTTGTGTAATGAAAAGTAACAGATGGAGAACAAGACTTAGATATAGACTGTCAGAGAATCTGATAAAGGAAATGATCACATCAAAATAGAGAATATAGAAAAAGATTAAATTATTATGACGATTTTTAGATAGTCATAGATCATTTTTCCTGTCATTCAGTAAATGTTAGTGTTCAATTAAGTCTTAAGCAAACTGTCACTCGTAAACTTCTTAGGCAGGTTTTTACGAGTTTCGCTCGTCTCTCTAGCCAACATGGGTAATTTACAGAGAAACCAGAATTAAATAACCTTTTTTTGCCAATCGCCAGATGAAAACTAGAGATTCTAATGATGTTGAATAATGCAAGATGAAATCAGAACTTCACTTTATCTAAATTATGCCTGATTGTAAGGTTAGAAAAAGAGTCTAGTTACAAAATATAGTTAGCATGAGGTACACAACCGTGGTCCTACGCTGAATTCTACATCCATATAATTAGTGGCATGCTTGCTTTAAAGCTACAAGTTTGGGACATTATTTGCAAAACAATCTTATAGCAACATTCATCATATTGCAGGCTTAGGAGATCACACCCCAAAAAACAAAAAGAAAGATCAAATCTCAGGAAAGAACAGTAGTAGTTCTTCAAATTTATTATTTGTACTAGTAAGAAATTATGGTTTTCTATAGAGCTGAACTTAGCTTTCTTAGTTTTACCTGGACTTAAATATGTTACAAGTCTCTTGAAACATTCATATTTTCTCATACTTGAAAAATGCTTATCACATCAGAAAATATAACACACTTTTTTGCTTCTATTGATCTTTCTTTTAGCAACCAAATAAATATTTTTTACCCGATTACAAGGTAAACAAAGGTGAACACAACAAAAAACATGATCCAAATAAGGAAAATAAAATTAACATAAAAGGAAAGGAAAGTTTGGAATGCAAAGATTAACAAATCTTCTGAAATCAACAAATAAAATGGAAAACAAGAGTCAGGGAGTCTCCCAAAGCATTTCACCAAACATCTGGAATGTAAAAATACATTTTCCAAATTAACATCAGTAGAAAGTAAAATTACACATATGAAATTGGCTCGCATAATACGTTCTCCATAAGAGATAACAAGAAATAGCTTAGCAAACCACCGAAAAATTTTAATTTTGCAAGACACACCTCTCAAATCTCAAATCTGGGAGATAGGGAATCCATTGTCAGCAATAAATGGGAAGGGCGTCGATAGATTCATACAGAGAGAGAGAAGATTGGGTTACCTAGTTATGGTTGCCGGCGACAGCGAGATAGGGATGACTTGGGCAGTGGCGAGTTGGGCAGCAGCCGTGAGAGGTTTAGAGAGCTTCAAAAAATTTAGTAGTACGATTTGCAGAGCAAAATAACTGAGAGGGAATAGGGGATTTTGGTGAAGTTTAAGGGAAAAGGAAATAACAGAGATTGCTTTGAACTAGTAGTTTAGTGGTCATTCTTTTATCCCTAAAATCCTATTTCTTAATTCTAATTCAGTTTAAATCCACCCAAAATAGGATTTAAAAAAAATAAGATTTGTTTATTTTTTATTTAAATATGTTATATATATAATATCATTTTTTCCCCTTCCTTGAAAGGGTAAGACACAGATACTTAGTTCGCTCTATTTTTTTATCTCCCCATGAATCGTATGTTTGTAACAATAGGGACGGAATTTTTTCAATTCTAATCGATTAGGCGTATTGTGCCGATTCTTTTGAGTAATATATCTGGAAATACCTCTTGATACCTTATCAACACTGTTTCGGACACAACTAGTACATTCCAAAATCACCGTTACTCGGACATCTTTAGACGGTAATAAAGTAATTTTTACTGGCTAATATTTATGTGCCACTAATATTTTAGCCTGAAGAATTAATTAGCGGCAATTGACTTATTGCCGGTAAAAGTTCTTTTTGTTGTAGTGACTAACTGACTCTTCGCGAACGCGTGATCATTTTCGCGAACGCGAAGTTTAAATCTCCAACAATCCCCGAAGACTATACGCGAACAAGTAGAAGGAAACAAGATCCGTAGAGGAACCAGAACTTCAGCTATTTAAGGTTCCGAAATGCACCGATCATAGTCCGAATTACACCTGAGGCCTCCGGGACCTCAACCAAACATACCAATAAATTCTAAAATATTATACGAACACGCTCGAAGTGTCAAATCACATCAAACAATACTAGAATCACGAATCGCGCATCGATTCAAGCCTAAGGAACTATGAACTTCCGAAACTCTGAAACCAATGTTGATTCATACCAAAGCAACTCCGATTAACTTCTAATTTTGCATACAAGTCATAATTGACATTACAGACCTATTCTAATTTACGAAATTGGATACCGACCTCGATATCAATAAAGTCAACTCCCGGTAAAACTCCCAAACCTTCAAAACTTTTAACTTTCCAACTTTTGCCAATTCTCACCGAAACGACCTACGGACTTCCAACTCAACATCCGGACACGCTCCTAAATCTAAAATCCCATGCAGAGCTATTGAAATCACCAAAACTTTATTCCGGAGTTGTCTTCACAAAAGTCAAACTACAGTCAACTCTTTCAACTTAAAGCTCCAACTTAGGGACTATGTGTCCCATTTCACTCTGAAACTTTCCCGAACCAGAAATTAAGTACCCCGGCAAGTCACGTCACCATAATATAACACATAGGAGGCAATAAATAGGGGATCGGGGCTAAAACACTCAAAACGACCGGCCGGGTCGCTACATAGATAGTCATGCATATTTCTTTTCCGTATGAGTAGTATTAGTATTATTCTCGTATTTTCTTATTCTTTGATTTCTAATACTACCCTTTTTTTTTTTTTTTTTCGNTTTTTTTTTTTGTTTCGATTATATTTTTTTTTTGGTTACTCCTTTTTTTTTTGTGGTTTACACTACCGTATTTCTTTTTTAAAACTGTTGTGATTATGTTTTCCTTGAGCCGAGGGTCAATCAGAAACAACCTCTCTATCTTCATCAGGTAAATGTAAGGTTCGCGTACATACTATCTTTCCCAGACCCCACTTATGAAATCATACTGAGTATATTATTATTGTTCATGTTCTAAAATGCCACAGGAGATATGAATTGTTTTATTATAGCTGTTCTTAGAAATAAATAAAAAAAGTTAAAACGTGTTTTCATAACATAGTTTATAAATTTTTATTTTGTATTTGATAGAAATGATATTCCCTCGTTTCGATAACTGATATCAAATTTAATATTGTATAGTGATTGAGAAATGCGGACTGAATGTCAAATGTAGTATTGAATTGCAATTAGAACTGCAGAGAAGTTGTCGTGAGAGCATATGGCATTTCTATGCTTACATGGGACTATTTATGTATCCAGATTTGATGTTCCAAGACAATATACGTGTAAACAAATTTATTATACTTTCAAAATTATTGGTTTAAATATAATATTTGTTGAAATTTTAATGAATTTTTCACACAATGCGCATGCATACTCCATGTCAAAAGTATTTTGATTTTGATGAACACGACAACAAATGACCGCATCCGCCCCTAGCGATAGGATAGATGAATATCGTATAATAGAGTTAAAATAGGATGAACAAAATAGAGAGTCATTACTAGAGTGCTATGCAATATGAGACTCTTTTTATTTGTTTCTCTCTATCCCGTTTAAGAAGTGGTTTCGCTTTCTAAAGAGGACTAAGATTTTTAGTTAGCTTGCTTTTTTTTACTCCTTGTGTCGTAGATTATTAGTCCCCGAATTCCTACCAAAGAGAAATGCAAGCTTTGTAAAATGGTTGTGAAACCACTAATGCTTTATGTGAGTGAAAATAAGGCCTCTAAATAAAGTCTAACATATTAACAAGATGTATATTGCAAAAATGAAAGATGAATGCATAATTACACAACATCAGACAATATTAGAAATGATCATATTATGTAGAAGGTATAAAAATATACATGTAGAGAATAAAATGAGAAAATATTAATTGAGATAATTTAGTTATGTCACCTTTGAATTCACGTTCTGAAGGTGAGAAATCAATAATGATGATGTTAAAAGAAAATGAGATAGGCTTAAAATCACTTAATAAGGATATTTTCTTGATAGACCTTCAACCACTTGAAATCTATGGAGACTTGGAGAAACATAAAATACAAACGAGGAGAAGAATCAATAGAAGTGTACCCGACTAGTTAGTTTTCTTTCAACAAGCTAGTTAAAATTAAGGGTTAATTCCATATTGGTAAACTAACATTAGTTCCAATGTTTGTTAGGGATTGTTTTTACTTTTGTTAGAGCTTTGTATATTAGCAGAAAATACAAAGAACTTGCAGTGTTAGAAATTTTTTAATTATTAAATGTTTAGAATGGAATGAGTTAAAGTTGAGCGGAATGGACGTGTCACAATCTAATTCAGTGACAATTATTATTCGTTTTGGCTCAGCAGGTCTCATTGTTTTGTACTTTAAGTTTGTTTACCTTAAAAGCGGATAACAATTGAATTCATACGCGATTTTAATGATATGTTGATTAATTCAACACGAGTGATCAATGACGTTAGATTAAGCAAATAAAAGACGTAATAAATAGCCAAACACAATGATAAGAGTGATTCCGAACTCGGTTAATGGCTTAACGAGGAACCTACTTTCGGTTCCGAGCTTGCTCTTATGAAGAACTTATGAACAAAAATAAGAACTTTGAATAACTTTTAAAAACAGACATAATAGAAGTAAATTGCCTTGGAATGCATGTTACAATGTGTCTAATGAATAATAAGCTTCCCCTTTATATAGTAGGGGAGTTTTATCCTAAGTACAATCCTAAAAAAGGTAAAATCTTTCTTTTTGCTAATCACTGATTTTCTGCCGATACTGGTCGAGATTCACGCCATGATATTCGATTGGGCGCGGACATTACGACACTTTTTTAGTCGTGTGCGATTGTTTGGTAATGCTCTCCGACGTCTTGGGACTCGAACAGGACCCTGAGGACGTTGTCTCGATGCCTCCGAGGGCAAGTGTTTTGCTCGAGCCCCAATACGAGGGGCTCCTCGCTCTGATTCCGATTCCTTACGATCACGTCCCCAATTTGTTTGCCTCACAGGGAAACCGAGGTGCTCAGTGGACTCGATTTACCCGTATACAGATAGTCCCCTTGTTTCTCAGAGAGTAGGCTTGCCGAAACAATAGGAAATGACAGATGTTCTCCGGTTCCTTCCTTCGTGCGCTACGACGAGGGAGCCGAAACATCCCATCAGTCACGCCGTTCTGACTTCGGGCATATGTCGCTCATCGGCTGGTTGCCCCCAAATGTGAAGAGTCGGCTGTCTCCCTATAAAAGCTTCCTCCCTTTGTTCTTTTTCTATTTTCGACTAAATTGTTACCTTCGAGTTATCCAGCCATCATCAAACCTTCTTCAAACCTTCATATCTTCATCCTCGTTCTTCAATTTTCATAGTGATTTTCAGATTTTTACCTAGATTTTTTTTAAATCTTCATGCTCTGTTCTTCATCTTCAAAACCCGTTTTTCCAGAACTAAATTGCATTCTTTCTTCAAATTTTCAAACCTCTCCCACATAACAATGGTCAGAACATCGAAATCTGTTCCTTAACAAGTTACCTCTTCATCTTCTCAACCGGCCCCCGGTACTAAGGCGGTTGCCCCTGAAGCAATTGCCCTCGAAACGGCTTCTCCCGAGGTGGCTGCTAATGAACCGGCCACTGAGCCTCCCTTGAAAGTGTTCATTCCTGGGGGCTGCTCAATTGCAGATGACTTTAAAGTCGAGAAATCCTCACACAAACAGGACAGGGGTAAAGGAGTATCAAGGTACATATGCTCCATGACCGAAGACGTTCTTCTCATTGTTCGAAAGGGCTGCAATTGGGAGGCAAGGACGTAGTAGTCCCCGGGCCCAAGGACGACATTACTACCCATGTGGAGGGGTACTTAAGTGTATTTACTTACGCCTTCACACTAGGCTCAGTGGACCCAGTCGTTTTGAATTTTTGCAAGAGGTACGAGGTGTGCCTCGAGCAAATCCATCCATCGCTATGGAGGATCGTGATCCTTCTCTGCTACTTCGTGAACAAGACCGAATCTCGTCTGTTCACACCACCTACTTCAATTATACAGTCCCCGAATATTCCGAGGGGGACTGATCAAGCTTACTCGTCGGGCTAACAAGGACCCCTTTTCGAGTATCGACGAAGATCGAGACCAGGGCTGTCAGGGACGCTATGTTCGAGTGAAGACTGAGGATTTGATCCCCCCTGAATACATGCCATTCCCCGAGAAGTGAAATGCGTCTCGTAAGTGAAATCTCTTTTTGAACGTCAAAATTCTTTTTTCTTGAGTTTCACCCTTCTCATCCATACTTGTGGTCGTGAAGCTGTCGCCCAGGTTCTGGATATGGTTCCCTCGCTAAAGGAATGGATCGAGGGCGTCTATACTCAGATGTCATACTCCGATCGCACATGGCGCAGACTCTCGAAGGGTCGACGGGAGGCCCATTCTCACGTAAGGCCTCTTTTTGAATAGTTAATGCCATGTTTCTATCTTCCATCATACTGACTTCTCTTCCCCTTTGTTATTGCAGGTTTGCGTAAGACCACCGAACTTAGGCTTTTGGAAGGGGACTAGGACGTGTCCGATGATCCCTCCGCAGCCTGGGGCTGCCATGGAGGAAAAGAGGAAAGGGAAGAGAAGACCTTCGGGCTCCCCGGGCTCCGAGGTGAAGAAACCAAAGAAAAGGGTGGCCCGCAAGCCCAGGAGGAGCTCTAGCTCCCGGGTACCGGGTTTCGATTCTCTCCTCCGGCTTAGGGACGAGCTGGAGGATGAGCTTATTTTTGTTACCCATGGGACGACCTTTCCGAGGATCAGGAGGCGTCTGAGGGGGAGATTCGTGAGGTCGACCCCCATTAGACTCAAGAGATAGATAGGCCCGGGGTGGAACTCCTCAGTACGCCGGCTCGGCTCCGAAGGAAGTGCCTGGTGTAATAGAGATTTCGGGGACATCCTCCTACACTGAGTCCATGCTTGAGGAGGCCCAAGCGAGAAAAGATAAGTCCAATGAGGGGGTCCATGGTACGGATGATTCCCTTCACTTCTTTTTTATGGTGTGGACTCGTCTGCTTTGGAAGACTTCTCCGGGCTGGGTGACTTGGAAATTTCAAAGAAGGACATATCCTCGAAAGCTGGCAGGCTGAGCTCGAGCTCGAAATTGATCAACCAGTTCCCTGCTCTGAGTGTGGACCCCGGTCGTAAGAGATCGATTATTCTGTCCGTCCCGGAGGATGCCCGGGTTTGTCTACTCCTTTGGGGATAGCTAGCTACCTCCGATGCCTGGTAACCGAGGAGGACCAGGAAAAAATGAATGAGGTGAACATGCCGTGCCTTTTCAATGAGGCACAGCAGGCGCTGAACCGGGCAAGGCATCATTACTTTCCACCAATCTTTACTCAGGGTTAGATGTTTCTTACGTTTTTCATTTTTTTGCAGGCCTCAGTACTTAATCACGAAAGTTTCCTTCGGTATCGGGTTGAGGTCAATTATCTTGAGCTCGAGATCAAGAAGCTTGCCCAGAAAAAGGACATGTACAATCTTCTCAGCGAGTAGCAAAAAGGGGCCGTTAAGAACCTCTAGGCCGAGCTAGATGCAGCTCAGAAAGAAGCATCGGTCTTAAGGCGGGAGCATGCCGACTTGGTAGAAAAGGTAAAGGTTTTTGAAGTTAGAAACGAGGATCCGATTGCAGTGGCTATCAACAATACCTCGTAGGTCCAGCAGAAGATCAACCAGATCGACCAACTTTGAAAAGAGATGGACAAGATCCACGTAATGGCCGATAGGTGGAAAGGCAAGATGGACTTGCTAGCCTCAGAGAAGGAGACCGCCTAGGCCAAGCTGTCTTCGGTAGAAATTCAACTTCACGTGGCAACGGAGAAGGGCTGATAAACAGACCTAGCAAAATCAGGAGCTCGGAACACAACAGACGAGCGCAAAATACACACTAAAATATGCTCGCTAGTCGAATATAGTTAATTATAAAATTGTATCCATAGGGATTGGAGTTAAACAATATTATCATAGTTTGTATCTATATTTCTATCCAGGATGATCAACAATAAAGATTTATGTAATTTAAACTAAAAATTTTAAGCTATCGACTAATAATAACCCACGCAAGTATGAGCAAAGGAAGTTATCAATTGGGAGAAGATAGGGTTGATAGGATAGGTGAAAGACAAATGTTTGAGATTTAACTCTAGATAATTCACTTCTAATGCTCAAGTGAGTCTCTCGAATTCACTTGGTTATTAGTTCAATTGATTAGTAGAAACTCCTCTCTTGATTAAGTCTCAACCTCACAAGATGAACTAATTTTAAGCACGTGAAGATATGCAAGAATTCGTAGCAGATTGATCTTTAGGAGAACCTCTCTCGATTATCCTCCTAACTAAGTTTAATCAACAACTCAACTAGCCTCTTCCGATTACTAAGAAGAATTAATGACTTCAACCAACAAAATATAATGCAACAATATCACAAGTTACGCCTCTCTCGATTACACGAACAAGTGAATATAGATGCAACAGTTAAAACATCCAAAACGATTTAATACATAAAAACTAGAGTTAATTATCCACAAACAAGTATCAAGACACCAAATCCATCAAACCCTAAAGAGAACTACTCCATGGATATGGAATAATTCATCATAACAATGTTTAAGTTAAAGGAAAACATAAAACGATCCAAACTCTTGTCTTCAGTGAGGATTGAATGATGAAATCCTTGAGCTTTTGCTTCTCCCCCTCCTCCTTGGCTTCCTCCGGTCTAAGATTTGTCAAAGTCCCAAAAATAAATTTTTATATATATTTATACCAAGTAGAGTTGGGAGCAGACGAAAATATCTTTTTCTACACGAAATAGGACTGTGGCTCTGTAAAAATTGCACAAACGCACCGTTCCATACACCATTCCATGCGAAGTGCTAATAGAAAAGTTCAAAGAGCACGTTATGACGACAACAACACAATAATAACGCCGCGCGGCCAGCACGACGCGCTGCGCGCCGTACTAATGGAAACACTTAGAGGACATTGATTCATTAATTCCTGATGACAATTTACTTGTCCTCTTCGTTGGCCACGTTGGCTGGCACAAAGTGCTAAGCCACTTTATCAAAATAATTTAATTCCTTGCAAGTTTTGTTGCCTAACTTTTGAATTGGCAGTAACCTCGTCATGCACAACCAGCTTCATGCCGTGATCGGCCATCCAATTGTTCTTGAGCATTTTTTTCATTTTTCATATGTATACTCAGTTTTTGACCCCGAACTCGATCTCGACTTTAATTTTTGAATTTTTATTCAGACTTCAAAATTTTACATTGGTCGATTTAGTTTCAAATCATCTTTTTAACTCGGAATCACTTCCTACAAGACATAAACACATAATTAGTACAAAATATTAGCGATTAAAGCTCACACACAAGTAAAGTGTAGTGAATTAAGGTGCAATAAGTGACTAACATACGCATCTATAGCCTACCATCAACAACTGGGCTCGGCCACCGCTGAAGATGACGCTCTTGGCAAAGAGCTCGAAATAACGAAGTCCAGATTGGAGATAACCTCAGCCTATGCTGACGAGATGGTGACTCAATACAGGGTCGATGTCAAAGCAGCCGAGGCTCACCTGAAGACCACTGCTGAGTATGTGAGGCGGCTATCCCAAAGGGAGACCCTCAAAGAAATCCATGCCCGAGACTTCGACCTGTCAGCCGATATCGAGGAGGCAAAAAGACTTGAGGTCGAGGAGAAGAAGCTAGCTGAACCCGAAGGTGAAGAGGACTTCGAGGGTTCCGAAGAATCCGAAGGTCGCGATGGTTCTGGTGACGAATCGGGCTCCGGCGAAGATCAGGTATAAATACCTTAGGATTTTTTAGTTTTTGTATTGTCTACATATTTTTTATTCAGTTCGAGGCCGTTTTTGTTGGGCCTTTGTAAAGATATTCCGGAATATATAAAATTTTCTCCTGTTGGCAATTTCAAGTCCTCTACTGTCGTAGCATCTTTTAATAATTGCGAATATTCCTAATGCCTTAGCACAAAATTAGATGTAGTAATAAGTCATTTAGTTTTTGGAGGTCTGAACAAAACCTAACCTCGATGCAATATTTTCTCGAAACACTTGAAAACTCGAAGTGACCGGAAGTTTTCTTAAGATGCTTAAGTGTTCTTAGACAATGCCTTTACCGAGGGTAACCTTTTAACAGGTTTAAAGTTTTGTTGAAGGCCTTGCGTTTTGATTACGGGCTTCGGACGTCTCCGAACCGTTTTTAGGGTAGCCGTAGCCTTTTAGGTTTACGCTCTGCCTAATAGGTTTTGTGCCTCCGGGTTTTGATGACCCAAGCTTCCCGAGCTTATTTCGGACGACAGTCCCCGAGTGGGGGTAGCCCTTTGGGCTCGGATAAGGGTGTCGCTTGGGCTCGATGATCCCCTGGTAGGAATAGCCCTTAGGTTCGACGTTTTTTAAGAAGCAATAGTATGTAATAGCAAGGTAGAAACTTTATTTTATTTCTGTGTATAACGTACAAGATTGAAAGCGTGTAAAAGCTTGTATTATGGCTAAGGTGGCCTATGCAGGCATGGTTTATTTGACCATTTGGCCCTTACAATAAATCCTAACCATCGAGCCTAGACTGTTTAAGCACAAAGTTTTCTTCCTTCCTTGCTAAGAAGCTTGACCCGAGGGTGATGGCTCCCAGTATTTAAGGTTGATCTTGAGAGGGCTCGGATACTGTTGATGAGACTATTGACTCTGATTTAAAATCGGTCTTCGATTCTAATTTAGCACGATTTACTATTGTCTCGTTAAAAACTTTGTCAGAAAATCCATTTGGGACAAACCGATTCAAGAAAAAAAGAGGGTAACGCGTGGTTTCAGACCTAATAGTCATATTCTCCTTTAGTTGTTGTCTGCAAGTGTTAGTCTGATTCGTAATATTATAAAAAAGGTGAATGAGGTCGTACCTTAGTAGAAGTACCGCTTTAAGTGCGTCACGTTCTAGTTGTTCGGTAGTTGTGCGCCGTTTCCTAATTCGAGTTTGTACGAACCCTTACCGGTAATCCCAATGACTCGATATGGTCGTTCCCAATTCGATCCCAGCTTCCCTTCATTCGGGTTTCGGTGTGCGGTGTTACTTTTCTTAACACCAAGTCCTCGATATTGAAGTGTCGTAGGTTGGCTCTTCGGTTGTAATATCTTTCTATCCGCTATTTCTGGGCGGCCTAATGGACTAGGGCGGCCTCATGCCTCTCATCCAATAGTTCCAGGCTCGTGCTCATGGCCTTGCTGTTTGATTCTTTGCTCGCATATCGAAACCTAAGGCTCGGTTCTACCACTTCGACCTATATTAGTGCTTCGGTGCCTTAGACCAGTGAAAATGTAGTGGCCCCGGTACTAGATTTTGAGGTTGTATCGTATGCCCACAAGACTTCGGGCAGAATTTCCTTCCATTTCCCTTTGGCCTCGATCAACCTTTTCTTCAGGTCTTGAAGTATGGTCCTATTTGTAGACTATGCCTGTCCGTTCCCACTAGGGTGACAGGGTGTTGACAAGATCTTTTTGATCTTATGGTCCTCGAAAAATTTGCTTACCTTGCTGCCAATGACCTGCTTCCCGTTATCACACACTATCTCAGCCGGTATTCCGAACCGGCATATTATGTGGTCCCAAATGAAGTCGATGACTTCTTTTTCTCGGACCTTCTCGAACACTTGAGCTTCGACCCACTTAGAAAAATAGTCAGTCATAAACAGTACGAATTGAGCCTTACCGGGTGCCCACGGCAGGGGACTGACAATGTCCATTCCCCACTTCATGAATGGCCAAGGTGACAAGACCGAATGTAGCAGCTCTCCAGGTTGATGGATCATTAGTGGGTGCCTCTAGATGCCGTCGCATCTCCGTACAATGTCCTTCGCATCTTTCTCCATGTCGATCCAATAATAGCCGACTCCGATTATCTTACAAACCAAAGATTCTGGGCTCGAATGGTTTCTGCAGGTGCCTTCATGAACTTCCCTCAAAACATATTCGGTGTCTCCAGGCCCCAAGCATATGACGAGTGGGCCATCGAACATTCTTCTGAATAGAGTACCTTCGGATAGGCTAAACCTGGCTGCCTTCGTGCGTAGAGCTCTCAATTCTTTAGGATTCGAGGGAAACTCCCATTCTTCAGGTAGTCTATATACTTGTTTCTCCAGTCCCAAGTTAAACTTGTTGAGTTTATTTCAGCATGGCCTTCTTCCACTACCAATTTCATGATATGTACGATCAATCCTGAGCTGAATTCATCGTCATTAACCGATGACCCCAAGTTAGCTAGACCATTGGCTTCACTATTTTGATCCCGGGGTACATGCTGTAGGGTCCATTCCTTGAATCGATGCAAAATTACCTGTAATTTTTTCAAGTACCTTCGCATTCGTTCCTCTTTTACTTCGAATGTCCCATTGACATGATTTACCACAAGGAAGGAGTCGAACTTAGCTTCGACCACTTCAGCCCCCAAGCTTTTAGCCAATTCGAGACCTGCAATCATGGCCTCATAATCGGCCTCATCGTTAGTCAATTTCACAATTCTAATAGATTGTCTAACTACATCACCCGTAGGAGGCTTCAACACGATGCCGATTTTGGACCCCTTTGCGTGCGAGGCACCGTCCGCAAAGAGTGTCCAGATTCCCGAGGAAGTCACCGAGGTTAACAACAATTTTCCACTTCTGGTATTAAGGCTGGTGTGAAGTCGGCCACGAAGTCTTCCAAAATTTGAGATTTGATGGTGGTTCGGGGTCGATATTCAATATTATACCCGCTAATTTTTACGGCCCATTTCGCCAATCAGCCTAAGAGCTCAAGTTTGTGCATTATGTTCCTTAGCGGGTTAGAAGATACGATGCATATAGGGTGGCATTGAAAATATGGCTTTAACTTTCTGGAGGCGCTTAGCAAAGCGAGCACTAATTTTTCTAGGTGAGGGTACTTTGTTTCGTCCTCTCTTAGAGTTCCACTAACATAATAGATAGGAAATTGGAGCAAGGGTGGACTTGCTGCTATCTCGGATACCGCTAAGTACAGGTACAACTGCTAGTCTGCTTTCGGAGTATGGAGCAAGGGTGGACCTTGAAAGGTATCGTTTGAGTTCTTCCAAAGGTTGCTAGCACTCCGGGGTCCACGAAAAGTTATTCCTCTTCTTCAATAATGAGAAGAACTGATGACTCTTATCTGAGGACCTCGATATGAACTGGCCTAGGGCGGCTATGCACCCGGTTAGCCTCTAAACGACCTCGACACTGTCCACCAAGGTGATATCTTCTATAGCTTTGATTTTGTCGGGATTGATCCCGATCTTCGGTTGGACACCATGAATCCAAAGAATTTTCCGGATCCGACCCCGAATTCAGATTTCTCCGTGTTCAGCTTCATATTGTATTTCATTAGTATGTTGAAGGTTTCCCGCAAATGTTTCAAATGGTCCTATGCTCGCAGGGACTTAACTAACATGTCGTCAATGTAAACGTCCATTGATTTTTCTATTTGTTCTACGAACATCCAGTTAACTAGGCGTTGATAAGTGGCACCGGTATTTTTTTTAGTCCGAACGACATTACGTTATAACAATAGGTACCAAATTTAGTGATAAAGGAAGTTTTTTCTTGATTGGCCGGGTCCATCCGGATTTGGTTGTACCCGGAATAGACATGGAGAAAGCTGAGTATCCCATGCTCGTTCGTTGCATCGATCATGCGATCGATGTTAGGCATTGGAAAAGAATCCTTGGTGCACACCTTGTTCAAGTCTTTTTAATCTACACACATTCTTAATTTATTTCCCTTTTTTGGCGCTACTATTACGTAGCCAACCAATCCGGGTACTAAACTTCCCAGATGGAACCTATTCTAAGGAGTTTGGATACCTCGTCTTTTGATGAATGCATGCTTGACTTCGGACTGAGGCCTCCTCTTCTGTTTAACTGGGTGGAGCTTCGGATCCAAGTTTAGCTTATGAGTGGTTATTTATGGCGGGATCCCTGTCATGTCTAGATGGGACCAAGCAAAACAATCTACGTTAGCTATAAGAAAATTAATGAGTTTTTTCCTAAGCTCGGGAGTTAACCCCGTGCCCAGGTATACCTTCCGATTGGGCAAGTGTTCGATCAGTATGACTTGCTCCAGCTCCTCGACCGTTGACTTGGTGGCGTTAGAATCTTCAGGGATGCTGAACGACCTAGGAACTCCGTGATCATCATCCTCGCCCGCTTCTTGGTTCTTCGGTTCGGTGGGGGCCGGCGTCGGTGATTGCTATTTAGTTTCTTCCTTCCTAACTGGCTATGGGTTCTTTGATGTCGAGAGTGCGGACATAGGGATCACCTCGTCGACCGCAAACATTTCTTTTACTACCGGCCACTCTCCGTAAACCGTTTTGATCCCTCCAGGTGTGGGGAACTTCAGTGCCTGGTGTAGTGTCGATGGTATTGCTCTCATGCTGTGAATCCATGGCCTTCCGAATAGAGCATTACATCTTATATCCCCTTCAATAACATAGAACTTCGTTTCGTGAATGGTCCCGGCGGTGTTCATCACAGGGTTATCTCCCCTTTAGTAGTTTCGCATGCCATGTTGAATCCGTTTATAACCCGGACTGAAGGCACTATTTGGTCTTGCAGACCCAACTACTCTACGACCCTCGATCTGATGATATTGGTCAAGCTACATGGATCAATTAACACACGCTTGCCTTCAGCGTCCTCATCATTGAAATAGATGGTCCCCACTCCCGCATGTAATCCCTAGTTCGTTTTTACCTTGTAATGGCACCTTAGTGCGCTTTAGCATTGGCCCTGGGGGACGTTGACTTTACCAATGATCATGTTGATGACGTACTAAGGTTCCTCTTTCTTGGTATGTTTGTTGGAGTCCCTATTCTTGAAGTGATTTTTGGCTCGATCATTCAGAAATTCTTGGAGGTGCCCGTTATTGAATAACCGGGCCAATTCTTCTCTTAGCTGTTGACAGTCTTCAATCCTGTGACCGTGAGTTCTATGATACTTGCACATCAGGTTAGGGTCTCTTTGGGCAGGATTTGACTTCAATGGCCGAGGCCACTTGGTATCTTTGATGCGTACGATGGCAGATACAATGCTGGCAGCATCAACATTGAAGTTGTATTTCGATAATCTTGGTGCCTCCCTGGCCACGAGTGGCCTGTCGAAACCATTTTTACTCATGAGTCCCCAGCTATTGTGGCCTCGATCGCTCCTTTTTTTATTCTCGCAGGGTTAGGTTCGGATTCACTATCCCTTCGATCTCCGCTATACGGTTGATACAGATCTCTGTTCGGTCCTGATTCATGATCGACGACTCTTTTAGACCTGTCATTAGTTCTAATGGGATATACGGACCCAGAAGGGGCTCCAGGCTGATCTTCCTCGACTCTGATTTTCGATTGGTACATGTTATGGACGTCAGCCCAAGTTACCGCGGGGTACTCTATCAAATTCTTTTTCAGCTGTTGTGAAGCCAAGGAACTTTGGGGGTTGAGTCCTTGAGTGAACGCCTGAACGGCCCAATCGTTCGCAACCGGAGGCAGGTCCATTCATTCCATTTGAAACCTCGACATGAATTCCCTGAGCATTTCATTATCTCTTTGTTTCACTTTAAAGAGTCTCGGCCTTGATAGCCCCGACATGAGCTTTTACAAAGGCATCTGCAAGCATAGAAAACGAATCACTGGAATTAGGGGGATAGGTTGTGATACAATATCATTGCTCCTTCGATAGGGTTTCTCCAAACTTTTTTCAGCAGAACCGACTAGATTTTGTCATCTTCTAAGTCATTTCCCTTGATGGAACATGTGCAGGAGGTCACGTGTTCATTTGGATATGCGATTATGTTATACTTTGTAATTTTGGGCATACGGAACTTCTTCGGGATTGGTTTCGGTGCTGCACTCGGAGGGAAAGGCTTTTGGACAAATTTCTTGGAATCCAAGCCTTTCAATATCGGGGGTGCTCCAGGGATTTGATCAATCCTGGAGTTATAGGCCTCCACTATTTTGTCATTTGGTTTCGGTCTTCTTTTCTCCGATTCCATCCGCTTTGTCAGTTCCTTAAGCATCTTTATTATTTCGGGATCAGTTGGCAAGTTTGCATCGACGGCCACATCTGAGTTAGCATCGATTAGGTTCGCAGCCGGAGCTCCGTTGGGGTCAACATGGGGTACCTCGTTGCTGGGCACTATATTGTTGTTCTCGCCATGGTGGTCAGACTCAGCGTCAATGTTCAAGTGCGCAGATTGAGGGTTTGACATTCTTAAATTGACCTGAGATTAAAATCTCAAAGAACAGGCGTAAAACAGAATGCGTTATGGGAATTTGTATCAAATTACCACTATTATCCTTAGCCCCACAGTGGGTGCCAAACTGTTTACCCTTAAAAATGGATAGCAATTGAATTTATACGCGGTTTTAAGGATATGTGGATTAATTCAATACGAGTGATCAATGATGTAATATTAAGTAAATAAAAGATGTAATAAATGGCCAAAACAATGATAAGAGTGATTCCGAGCTTGGTTTATGGCTTAACAAGGAACCTGCCTTCGGTTCTGAGCTTACACTTATGAACAAAAATAAGAACTTTGAATAACTTTTAGAACAGAGAGAATAGAAGTAAATTGCCTTGGTATGTGTGTTACAATATGTCTAATGAATATTAAGCTTCCCCTTTATATAGTAGAGGAGTTTTATCCTAAGTACAATCCTAAGAAAGGTAAAAATCTTCCTTTTTTGCTAATCACTAATTTTCTGCCGATACGGGCCGAGATTCATGCTTTGATATTCGGTAGGGCACGGATATTACGGCCCTTTGTTATTCGTGTGCGGTTGTTTGTTAATGCTCTCCGAAATCTTGGGACTCGAACCGGACTCGTAGAACATGGTCCCGATGCCTCCGAGGGCAAGTGTTTTTTTCGAGCCCTAATACGAGGGGCTCCTCGCTCTGATTCCGATTCCTTACGGTCACGTCCCTGTTTCATTTGCCTCACCGGAAAACTGGGATGCTTAGTGAGCTCGGTTTTACTTGTACACAATTTTTCGTCGTTATCGAACCCAAAAGCACACGTACCGTGTAATCTTACATTATGACTTATGAAGTCTTTATTTCTCTTTTCTATTCTGATGTGAGATTCTTGTAAGGTGTCATGTGCATCACTTCTTCAGCGGCATATCAATCTAGCTAAAAGGCTGCCAATACTGCCCTTTGACATGTCTACGTCGAGTAGCCTGCTGTCATGGACGTCACAAGATAAATGAAGAGTTATATAGCAGATTGCAACCAGTTTGAGACTAATACATACTAATTGTTAGTGAAAGAATGAGTTAACCGTTTAACTTGAAAACAAACTTTTTAGACCAAACAATTAGAATTTATATATCTGAAGATTTATCCAAAATACTTTAATGAAATATTGAGCAATAATAATTATCTGAAAAGAATTAAGAGCGTAATAGAGATTTTAATTGAGTGGAGTGCCAGCTCTCATTATAGTTACACAAGAACACTATATAATTCTTCAAGGATATATCTGAAGCGATAATGCAAAATAGTAATTTATAGAATATCGTGGTTTTCATACAATATACTCTTTTACAAGTGCATGTGGTAGGCTATTTATAGACTATCTAGGATGTAATCATTTCGGATCTCAAGCCTGCACGTTGAGTGCGTTGCTAACAAGTTGCAAGATTTTCACTGGCCATAATCGTGAAGCCGTAACAGACGGAGGCTATGATCTCGAATATCTCAGACTTTAGTACCGAGGGTGACAAATCTGTTCCAGATATGTAAATGTGCTTGGTGAGTTTTCCTAATCATTCTTATTCTGGATTTGGATGAATATCCCCCGTCATAGTTTTTCAGCTCTTTCGGCTTTAGATTTCGTGCTTCCAAGTGCCAAACCGTTATTGCTACATGTCAGTGCACGGATGATCTATGTGTTGTGACTAGATTTCACCAACACATATAGTTCGTGTACTTGTTGGGCAGTTTTCGAGAAATGCACGGAGATTGTAATGACCCGATCGATCATTTTATATATTTTAAGTTCTTTTTCCCCGTTTGATGCTTCCTGTATGTGTATTAATTGTAATGTGGCTTGCAGGGATGGTTGTTTGGATTCCGGGAGGTTTTGGAATGAATTGAAAAACTTAGTTTCAATGTTGGGAGCATAAGTTATAAGAATTTACCGATATTTGACTTTTGTGTAAATGATCCTGGAATAGTATTTTGATGATTCAGATATGTTAGTATGGTGATTTTGGACTTAGGCGTATGTTCGAATTTGGATTTGGAGGTTTCTTAGTTGATAAGGCTCTAAATCGCAAAAGTTGAAAATTTAAAAGTTTAGAAGGTTCATAGGTTTGACTGGGAGTTAAATTTGATGTTATTGGATTTGGATCATGGTTCCGCGAGTTGGAATAGATATGTTATGTCATTTGGGATTTGTGTGAAAAATTTGGGTTTATTCCGAGTTGGTTAGGCACAGTTCAACATGAGTTTTGAAAGTTGGAAGTTGATTAATTCGTTAACCTTGAATTGAGGTGCGATTTGTAGTTTTGATGTCCCTTTGTGTAATATGAGACCTCGAGTATGTCCGTGTTATATTTTAGGACTGATTGGTATGTTTGGACGGGATCCCAAGGGGCTCGGGAGTATTTCAGATCATTTTGAACTTGTTTGGAACCATTGAAGTTGTTGATGTCTGGTGTGCTTCGCGATCGCAAAGCAGATCTCGCGATCGTGAAGGTTATTTTAAGGTAGTGTCTTTTTGCTCTTTGTGTTCACGATTGGTATGTTGCGCTGGTGTAGATGGAAGGCCGGATGCAGTTGTCAGGCATTTGGCTTTGCATTCACGGGTGGGAAACCGCGTTCGCGTAGGGCAGTAGATATTGTGCATCACATTCACGGATGCCAGATCGCGTTCGCGAAGGGTAATTTTGGGCAAGTTTTGGGTTGTGCTTCGGGAACGCGAGCCGCGTTCGCGAAGGATATAACTGGGTAGACCTTTAAGTTATTATTTTTGGAGCTTTGAGCTCATTTTATCATATTTTGAGATTGGAAGCTTGGATTGGGGATATTTTTGAGGCATTTTAACCCACTTGGATTGGGTAAGTTTTCTTGACTCAAATTTGATTATTATTCACGATTCTATCTTTGATTCTGGCATTTGATTGGTGAATCTAAAGGAGAAAATTAGAGGTTTTGATAAAACTTTTCTAAAGTGAAAAGTGAAGATCTGAACCCTGAGTTGGAGTCGATTTTGGATGAAACTTGTATATTTGGTCTCGTATTTGAATGGGTAATGGGGATTTTTGAATTTTTTGGATTCCGAGAAGTGGGCCAAGGTTTGATTTTTTTTTTTGACTTTTTGTTATTTGATAAAGATCAAAGCTTTATTATTTGGGATCGATTCATATATCTTTATTTAATGTTATTGAGTTGTTTTTGGCTGGATTTGACCCGTTCGAAAGCCGATTCGAAAGACAAGGAATTTTTAGAGTATTGATTTGGCTTGTTTGAGGTAAGTATCTCGCCTAACCTTATGTGGGGGAATATCCCTTAGGATTTGACCTTAATTATTTACTCATATTTTGTTAAAAATTATGTGCACACAAGGTGACGAGCATGTAAATGAGTGGTATGTATGGCTTATGACCGGATTAGACCTTAGGCTATTAATATGATTTAATTTGAGAATATATTTTGTAAGAAACATGCTTAATCACTTTGTGGCTACGTCTACATGATCACTACAAAAATTTTAGCAGAAGTAATGATTTATATATTAAACACCTATCCGTATTTTACTATTTTCACGTCCTTGTGCATGTTATTGATAAATTATGAGCTTATACCTTTGATAAAATTTTGGCATTATTTTTTTGCCATAATTGTGGCACATGTGGACATGTTAAGCGAATTGTGATTATTGTTTGTGCGCGTAGGGCGAATAAGGGTGGGGTTTACTTGGATTTCTCACGTGGCAAAATAAGGGTGGTGATATAGGCATGTAGCGAAATAAGGATGGCCTTTATTTTTCCGCACATGCGACGAAATAAGGGTGGTATTGTTGATGATATGTGATGATTTGAGGGTATTCCCGTTGATGTTGTTTATATGTTGAAACATGGTTGATATTTTGATCATATACATGTTTCTTAAAACTCTGTCTTGTATTTTAATGAGTTTTCAGTTTAATTTGATATGATATCTGTTATGGGCGGCATTCCAGCCATGCCCCATGACCCCTTAGACGCGCCCCGTGGCGTCCTGGCAAGCCTTCCAACGTCCAGCGCCACGGTCGGCCCCGTGGTCTCGGCAGCTCCAAGTGACAAGCGCGCAGGCGCCTCTATCGCCCCACTGATAATCAGCGCGACGCCCAGCCACAGGCAGATGCCAACAGCGCCGTGCGCGGACCCTGATGCTAATGACAAAGTTGCTGCAAACGGACTTGTTTCTACTTTGTAGAAGACTAAGTCTTTTTCATTGTAAATATAGAGTAGATTTGCTTTATTTTCTTTTAGTATGCATCTACAGCTTTCATAGGTCAACTCATGTAACTTTGGTTTATTTTTTTTAAGCATTATTAGGGGGGATCAAGCATTCAAAACTTTCTAGCAAGCAAACAATTCTCTTTACTGGTGTCTCTCCCCCTCGACTCTGCGTAGCTTTTCTGTAATAGCTTTCATTTATACAATCAAGCATTCTTTCTCAATTCTCTCTTCTGTTCTCAGTTGCTCACGATATTGGTTTTTCCGTACGACATTGACAATCTAGTCTAGGTACGGAGGGACCTCAGTTGGCGGACAACAATCGTACTGACATTGATTGCTTAGCCTTACGTTGACCTTCCAAAGAACCTCAGGAAGGCGCCGCGTAATAGTTGGTAGAGCCTAGGCTCGACATCAGACGAGGGATAACATTGCATAAACCACCATTTCTGACCATGGTGAATCATGGGGATCGTATCGCGACCCTTGAGGAGATGGTTGACGCATTACGGCCCATCGTGGAAACTGTGATCTGACCTAAAGACCAGCCTAGTGCAAAGGTTGGACGACCTGGATCGCAAGATTCACCAGACTGAAGTTGCATAGAAAATATCAGCCGCGACTCTGAAGGAGACCGGCAAACGGCAGCCACAGAAGCAGACGAAATTTTTGGGAAATTTGAGGGCCTCCAGCAGGAGCGTGCGGAATATTTAGCCCACAGGGCACAAGAGGCAGAAAGGGTGACTACCATGCAACAAACTATAGACAACTTGACAGGCCAGCTCAACGTTGCCAATGATGCTTTACAAGGCATGCTTCGAGGAAGCGGGAACCAAACTGGGGTGCTGTGAACTTCGCCCCCGCGACACAGAAACTGAAGATTCCCGAGCCGAAGCCATACATTGGTGCTTGGAATGCCAAAGAAGTGGAAAACTTCATCTTCGACATCGAACAATACTTCGATGCCGTGGGAGGCCTAGAAGAAGTTAAGAAGGTGGCAACTGCTGCCATGTATCTTCAGGGTGATGCTAAACTCTGGTGGCGGGTGAAATACGAAGCCATCAGGGCCGATGAAGATACTCTCGACACATGGGCGGAACTAAAAGCTGCCATACGCCTGCAGTTCTTCCCCGAAAATGTTGAGTACAATGCAAGGAGGAAGTTACGGGAGCTCCGCCAGACCAAATCACTGCGGGACTACGTGCGAGAATTCTCTGCGCTCATGCATACGCGACATGGGGGATAAAGATAAACTCTTCACTTTCCTAGAAGGGTTGAAACCCTATGCCCGTATGGAACTCCAAAGACAAAGGGTAGACATGTTACCTAAGGCGATCCAAGCTGCGGAATGCCTTGGGGATTCTCAAGTGGAAGCTCGGAAGGATAGGCCTCAACAGCCTGTCAAAGGAGGATACAAAGGGGGCCACCCGAGTACTGGTGGCCCAAGCAGAAGTGGAGGAGATCAGAGTGTAACCAAATCTAAGGCTTCCTCCTCAGGCAGTACTAGCACTGCATCTAACAATAATGATCGGGGAAGGAAACCCCCTTCAAGATGCCGTCATTGTGGCGGACCACATTGGAATAATGAGAGTCCACATGCACAGATAAATGCCCATCAAGCTGTTGATGATGGGACGGATGACGAATCTGATGATGCGGATCAGACCGAACCGGTAGGTGCCTTCAATGTAATTGTTGGCTCTTTTTCTGAAGCCTTAGCGGGGACCAGTGCTGGTATCCGTAAGAAGAAGGACCCCTACCCAATCAACAAGAAAGGGAAAAATAAGGCGGATGAGAGGACTCCTCGTAAACAGGAGAGGACCTTGATTTTCGTCGAGATGAAGGTAAATGGAAAACCCATTCGGGAGACGATAGACACGGATGCGACCCATAACTATTTAGCCTCGACTCAGGTAGAGTGCCTTGGCCTAGTTGTAGGAAAGGGCAGAGGTCGTGTCAAAGCTATCAACTCATCCCCTCAACCAGTTGGGGGAATAGCCAGAGAAGTACCAATGAAACTTGGCCCCTATGAAGGAAAATTCAACCTGCGGGTGGTGGTAATAGACGACTTCGAGTTGATAGTGGAGTTGGAATTCCTAAGGCAAACCAACACATGCCCCTACCGTATGCAGACATGCTACTGATGATGGGAACAAATGGGGCCAAGCCCTGCACCATCCCGTGCATACCCATAAAGATGGCAGCTGAAAACATCTCGGCCTTGCAGTTGAAGAAGGAGGTCAAAAGACATGAACCTACGTTCTTGGCTACCCTCTGCATTGAAGATATAGAACGCTCCTCGGGTCCTCTTCCTGCACCCGTGAATGAGCTGTTACTGGAATTTGAAGACGTCATGCCACAAGACATGCCAAAGCGATTCCCGCCGAGGCGCGCTGTGGACCATGAGAAGCGACCTGCCCGGGCGCCGTACAGAATGTCACAACCCGAACTCACCAAGCTTCAGAGACAATTGACAAAAATGTTAGACACAAGGATCATCGTACCCTACAAGTCCCCATACGGGTCCCCTGTGCTATTTCAAAAGAAACACGATGGGAGTTTACGACTATGTGTGGATTAATAGGCTCTAAACAAAATCAGTGTGAAGAACAAGTATCCTATTTTCGCTCATGGCAGACTTGTTCGACAGATTGAGTGGTGCGACGGTGTTTACCAAAATAGACCTAAAGACAGGTTAGTGGCAAGTTCGGATTGCAGAGGACGATGAACACAAGATGCTGTGCGTGACAAGATATGGGTCATACGACTTCCTGGTGATGCCCCAGCCACATTTTGCACCCTGATGAACCAAGTCTTTCGGGAATACATTGATGAATTCGTGGTGGTCTACTTGGATGACATTGTTGTATATAGCCAGACACTGGAGGAACATCTGGAGCACTTGCAGAAGGTCCTAACACAATTGCGGGAGCACGAATTATATGCGAAGCTGTCCAAATGCTCCTTTGCTAAAAAACAGATTGACTTCCTCGGTCATGTCATTGAGGAAGGGAGGATCAAGATGGACCAACAGAAGATACAAGTTATCACAGATTGGCTGCCGCCTAAGGATGTCCACGCCTTAAGGGCATTCCTTGGCCTATGCAAATTCTATCGCCGTTTTGTGAAGAATTACTCCCTCATTGCAGTACCACTGACAGAACTTCTCAAGAAGGTCACGCCTTGGGATTGGGGACCCAGGCGAGCGGAAGCCTTCAACACATTAAAAGCAGCTATGTCTAGTAGCCCCGTCTTGGCTCTCCCTGATTTGGCCAAGCCATTCGAGGTACAAACGGATGCCTCCGACTATGCACTAGGTGGAGTTTTGCTACAAGAAGGGCATCCTGTAGCATACGAGAGCCGGAAGCTAAAGGATGCAAAGCGGCGCTATGCCGCTCATGAGAAGGAATTATTGGCTGTCGTCCATTGCCTACGCCTTTGGAGGCATTATCTGCTGGGAACCCCGTTCGTGGTCAAGATAGACAACACAATTGTTAGCCATTTCATGACTCAATCGAAGCTGAATGGTCGATAGGCCAGGTGGTAGGAACTCCTAGCAGAATTTCACTTCAACCTGGAGTACCGCAGTGGGAAGACTAATCATGTTGCTGATCTACTCAGTAGGAGAGCGGATCTAGCATCAATGTGCATACTCGCCACCCTTAGGGGGAGCGAAGTAGCCACCGCCATAAAAGATCAGATACAGCGTCTACTCATCAGGGATCCTGCTGCACAATATTTGGTTAATTTGGTAGAACAAGGCAAGACTCGCCAGTCCTACACAGAAGATGGTTTCCTGAAAGTGAAAGGAAACCAACTTTATGTTCCCAAAGGAGGAGATTTGCGAAGGACCCTTCTGGTGGAATGCCACGACACTCTGTGGGCCGGTCATCCTGGTGAAGAACGCACCATGGCGTTACTTTGCCGTGCATATTATTGGCCTCAAATGGCCGATGACATCGCTTAGTATGTAAAGACTTGTCTAGTATGCCAGAAGGACAAGTCGGACCGTCTGACACAAGCAGGACTCTTGGAACCACTGGCTGTCCCAAAGAGACCTTGGAAAAGCGTTTCTCTAGATTTCATCGCCGGATTGTCCATGGTCGGGGATCTCACAACTATCTTGGTTGTGGTGGATCGATTTTCCAAGTATGCTACCTTTATAGCAGCCCCATAGTATATATCAGTAGAAGATACAGCTCGACTCTTCTTCTCTCATGTCATCAAATATTGGGGCCTGCCCAAAGACATCGTTAGTGATCGCGACTTGCGCTTCACTAGCAATTTTTGACTCAACTCTTTAAGTGCCTTGGGTCAAAATTAAGCCATAGTTCAAGTTTTCATCCGCAATCTGATGGCCAGATGGAGCGGTTCAATGGCATGCTGGAGGAATATCTCCGCCACTTTGTAACGGGATCGTAGAAGAACTGGGTGAAGCTTTTGGATGCTGCTCAACTGTGTTTCAATTCACAAAAG
The DNA here is from genome assembly GCA_002018475.1 of Nicotiana obtusifolia. NCBI lineage: Eukaryota > Viridiplantae > Streptophyta > Magnoliopsida > Solanales > Solanaceae > Nicotiana > Nicotiana obtusifolia. Next base: position 124,273 of record MCJB01048286.1, on the reverse strand, counting down.
AGCTCTAGTACCAACAAGAGCGCTTTTGAAATTGTTACCGTACAATAACCGCTACTCCCACACACTGTGAATGCACCAAACATGTCAAAATCTCCTCGAGCCGCTAGCTTCTCAAGAGAATGGAAGCGAAATTTGGAGATAGTGCGGAGCTATCTTGTTAAATCCCAAAAGCAGATGAAGAGGCATGCTGATCAAAATCGTCGCTTGTTAAGTATCAGGTAGGAGACAAAGTGATGGTCAAAATCCAAAACAGTACTTGTTTGCGGGAGTCCATGACCCTCGCCTATTGCAAAAATATATTGGACCCTTGTCCATTGAAAGGCGCATTGGGAAAGTTGCGTACCGGGTGGATATCCCCGTTTGGTGGAAAATTCATCCCGTTTTCCATGTCAGTCTCCTGAAACCTTTTCGGGAAGACACGGAGGATCCCTCACGGAGCCAACTTACAATACCCAGTATTCGATGCCCCAATTCAACAGGGAAAAGGTGTGCTAAAGCTATTCTTGATGATAGGGTGATTGATGACTCAAGGAAAGATCACCAAGAGTTCTTGGTGAAATGGTAGGGATGTGATGCAAAGGAGAATACTTGGGAGGGGGGGAAAACCTCAAAGCCTACAAGAGCCTAATTGATGACTACCTTGCAAGTAAGGCGCCGAGGACGTCGCCAACTCAGGTGGGGGAGAATGTCATGGGCGGCTTTCCAGCCATGCCCCATGACCCCTTGGACGCGCCCCGTGGCGTCCTGGCAAGCCTTCCAACGTCCAGCGCCACGGTCGGCCCCGTGGTCTCGGCAGCTCCAAGTGACAAGCGCGCAGGCACCTCTGTCGCCCCACTGATAATCAGCGCGAACGCCCAACCACAGGCAGATGCCCACAGCGCCGTGCGCGGACCCTGATGCTAATGACAAAGTTGCTGCAAACGGACTTGTTTCTACTTTGTAGAAGACTAAGTCTTTTTCATTGTAAATATAGAGTAGATTTGCTTTATTTTCTTTCAGTATGCATCTACAGCTTTCATAGGTCAACTCATGTAACTTTGGTTTAATTTTTTTAAGCATTATTAGGGGGGATCAAGCATTCAAAACTTTCTAGCAAGCAAACAATTCTCTTTACTGGTGTCTCTCCCCCTCGACTCTGCGTAGCTTTTCTGTAATAGCTTTCATTTATACAATCAAGCATTCTTTCTCAATTCTCTCTTCTGTTCTCAGTTGCTCACGATATTAATTTTTCCGTACGGCACTGACAATCTAGTCTAGGTACGGAGGGGACCCCAGTTGGCGGACAACAATCGTACTGACATCGATTGTTTAGCCTTACGTTGCCCTTCCAAAGAACCTCAGGAAGGCGCCGCGTAATATATCATACGCTCCCACTTCTATTTGATGATTTGTTGACAAATGTTGAGTTGTAATCATATGTTCCAACGAGATTGTTGATATTATTTTCCATTACATTTTATATTGCCAGTTATTGATACATTACACAAGTTATTTGATTAGTGAGTATCATATGATTTGAACCTCGTCATTACTTTATTGATGTTATTCTTGATACTTTCTGGGTACCGAATGTGGTGTACTCATACTACACTTCTACATATTTTTGTGCAGATCTAAGTGTTTGAGGCAGCAGATCTTGAGAGTGATAGATTGCATCGGTCGTGAGGATTGAAAGTAGAGTTGCATGCTGTCGCAGTCCCTTGGAGTCTTATCCTGTATGTTGATATTGTTAATTTTACATTCAAATAATATTGTATTTTGAATACTTCGTATGTATTCAGTTAGAGCTCATGACTCTGTACCATCTAATTCTAGGGATATGTATTGAGAATTACACTTTTGCTTGTTTCTATTTCAGCTTTTATATTAAACTCTATCTTATTATATCATGTATTGTTGATTTAATGTTGCTAAGTGATAGATTGACCTAGTCTTAGAGATTAGGTGCTATCACAACCGCTATGGTGGGATTTGGGTCATGACAAATTGGTATTAGAGCTCTAGGTTCGTAGGTTCTATGAGTCATGAGCAAGTTTAGTAGAGTCTTGCAAATAGGTATGGAGACGTTTATTTACAAAAGGCTACCAAATGTTTAGGAAACATCACCTTATTTCATCCTTTATCATGCCGATTTGTTATTTTGAAGTTTGAATCTTTACTCTTTTATTCTCTCACATATGGTGAGGACACATTCTGCCGGATCAGCTGAAGCCGAGGATGGGGCTGAGATAAAGGCCGAGCTAGGGCACGTGCCGCAGCTAGAATACCTATGATGACAACATCTGATGCAACAACTTTGGTCTTACCCGAAATAGCGTAGAAACGGGCCTCGACTCCCCCTCTAGGATGATCTCTATCCACTTTACCTCCACCCTTAGCTGGCGCTGCAGGTGGAGTGGCAATTGGAGCAGTAACCATGGCCTGTGAACCCTGTGGACCCTGTGGAGGTGCACTCCTCCTAAGTCTAGGACAGTTCCTCACCATACTCGAAAGAAACTCTCTGCGGGTGTGGTTGCTGGAACTGAGTTTGACCCAGTCGGCAAGAATGACCGTTGTGGGCACCCCGTGCAGGAGGTACACTGGAAAGTGGTTGTGCCCAATGGGCAATCTGAGACCTCGGTATAGCTGGAGCACTTCAAGTAGCCTGAAGCGCCGAATGAACTGGTCGACTAACATAACCTCTGTCATGACAAGTTGAAACTGCAACGTGGGAACCACTAACTCCTCCAGAATCTCGAGGGCTCTTGGCCTCCCTATCCTTCATCTTCGGGCCATGCATGCGCTCCATCCTCCGAGCAATCTCCACAACCTACTGAAATGGGGTATCCGTCACTAACTCCTGTGCCATGCTGAATCTAAGACTATAATCAAGCCCCTTGATAAACACTACTAGAAAATGATAGTTGTTTCACTACTAATTTGCGACCGGAAAAATGCAAACGAAATATCCGACTGAAACAGTCGTAAATTTGATATAAAATATATCTACTTTTTTTTTTATTTATAATTTTTAGATTGACACTGCGACTCGATCTGGCGAAAAAATTGGTGGATAAAACTGCAGTTTTTTGCGAGATTTTTGACCGTTTTTGTCGGAACATAAAAAAATAAAAATTAAAAATTACGACTGAATCGGTCGCAGAATGCAATTAATTGTCGCCTGCCACCTTTGACTTTGTTGACCCATTCGTGCAACTGTTTTGGTTAGAAAAATTAATTATTAAATTAATATTTGCGACCGATTTGGTCGCAAATCTTTTTAAAATACCTGTTTCCCCCGAACTTATTTTATTTCACCTCTTTCACTCTTTTTTCCCCTCTCCTCCCAGCTCCTCCCCCCCAAGGCAGGTTCCATTGAAGACAAAGGTAAAATAATTATTGCTCTCCTTATCTCTATCCCTTGTCTCCTCCTCTTCTTCTCATTTTCCTTTTTCAATTTGTTTTATTAGGTGGACAGAGCGAGCAACCGCGGCGGCGTTGGACTCCGACAACATTGTCTTCGTCTATACTCAGTGGCGGTCTGGACTCCGATTGCATGGTTAGTAAATTTTTTATTAAAATTATTAAATTTATTCAAGTATTTAGAAATTTAGAGAAAATAGCTTGATTTTCAATTTTGTATTTCTCATTGTATGTATAATTATTTATTTATTTTGAAATCATAAAATTGATTAGTTGGGTTAAATATTATGTATTTTTCATAGCACATTTAAATTTTTTATTTCTTATAAATATTTTGTACTTCTAATAGCACACCTGAAAGTTGCTTATTTGGGTTAAAAATTAGAAACTCATCGGTTGTAGTTGGAATCAAGATTAGGAGCAACTTTATAGACTTTTTTTTCTTTTACCTATCTTCCTCTTAGTAAAAATATTCATAAATGATAGTAATTAAAAAAATAGCTGATGAAATTTGATGAAGCACGATCTAATGAATCACAATCACTTTAGTAAAAGAGATTTATGAGAATATGACAAGAGAATAGGTAACATTAAACTAATATTTCTACTTTTATACCTATACAAATAGAATCCTTTTAAATTAAATTCTTTAAAATTGGATTCATAAAAATTAACTTATTGCGTAATGCTATTTAACCTTTCAAAATAAGAATCTTTAAATGAAATAATATTTAACATTTTTGTGTAAATGAAATTTGGACATCGTAGATGGATGTATAATAGGAATTATCCGAATCTTACGGGGTTGCAGGATGAATGTATAGGAGGAGCTGCTGGCTTTATTGCTAAAGCAAGGACACTTGATGATTTCCTTATTAAAGGGACGATTAGGTGCCATTGTGTGAAATACAAGTATGTTAAATTATTGGTTCCTGATATTGTTACTGTTCATCTGTATAAGAAGGGGTTTATGAAAATTTATTATGTGTGGAATGTTCATGGGGAGAGTCAAGCTAGTGTAGATGATGTTGATTTTCAGAACTCTTTTTGTGGTGAATAAAGTAGTCACATAACGGAGAATATTAATGTTTAAAATTCTAGATTTAATGAAATAATGAGGGATGCCTTTGAGATGTTCCCTGGGGCTCAATCCGAACCAAATGATGAGGCTAAGAGCTTCTTCACGCAGTTAGAGGAAGCTAGTTGTCCGCTTTATAAAGGCGCAACACATTTCAAGTTGTTTGGTTGCAGTTAGATTACTAAGTGTAAAATAAGATTATTCTATTTCTCAAGCGGGCATGGATTCTATCATTAGTCGTATGAATGAAATTAATCCGACCAAGATTGACCTGCTCAAAGATTTTTACACGGCAAAGAAATTGATTTTCAAGTTGGGTCTTTCATCCGAGAGGATTGACGGTTGTGAGAAAGGTTGCATGTTATTCTATAAGGATGATGCAACTATAGAAAATTACAAATTTTGTAATCAGCCACATTACAAAGAAGTCACAAATGCTAAACCGAAGAATGTTCTAGTGAAGGCGATGCACTTCTTACCCCTTATACCAAGGTAAAGAAGTTGTATGCATCAATGAGCTGATCATACGAGATGGAATTATGAACATAGAAGGCCAGATGGTGTGTTATGTCATCTGTCAGATGGAGAAGCACGAAAGCATTTTGATAGGGTGTTTCTAGACTTTGCCAGTGAAACGAGAAATATTAGGCTGGGATTATATGCTGATAGATTCACTCCATTTGCAGTGTTTGCTGCACCATATTCATGTTGGCCAGTGTTTTTTACGTTGTATAACCTGTCGCTTGAATTATGTATGACAATATTTGTTTCTAGCCTGTATCCAGGTCCATGCAATCCCAAAAAAATTGATTGATGTATTCATGCAGCCCCTAATTGATGAGTTGAAGTTATTATGGCATCAAGGTGTGGAAACATATGATGTATCAACTAAGCAAAACTTCAGACTCCGTGCTGCTTTGATGTGGACTATAAATATTTTTCCTGCTTACGGAATGATGTCCGGGTGGTCAACTGCCAGAAAGTTAGCTTGCCCGACTTATACACAAAGGCATTCACTTTGAAATATGGAGGCAAGAACATATGGTTTGACTGTCATTGCCGCTTCTTGCTAATGGATCATGAGTTTAGGAGAAATACTGGTGCATTTATGAAGAACAAAACTGATTATGAGAAGCCACCACATGTTTTGTTGCCTGAAGAGATTTGGAACAAAGTTAGGAATCTACCTAAGGTAACAGAGTATCCATTATCTAATAAGATAACGAGGTATGGTGTAACACACAACTGGATAACATAGAGCATATTTTGGGAGTTACCTTATTGGAAGCACAATCGTCTTCGACATAATCTTGATGTCATGCATATCAAGAAAACTTTTTTGATAACTTATTTAATACTATGATGGATGTAAGCAACAAGACAAAAACTAACTTGAAGGCCAGGATGGATTTGAAAGAATACTTGTAGGCAGGCTGAGTTGTGCTTGACATACTTGAACAACAAGATTTAGAAGTCTAAGGCCAGTTACACGTTCACTTTGGATGAGAGAAGAGAGATTTATGATTGGGTTAATAATTTGAGGATGCCTGATGGATATGCATCAAACTTATCTAGATGTGTTGACATGAAAGAAGGGATGTTGACATCTATGAAAAGTCATGATTGTCATATTTTCATGGAATCTTTGATACCTATTGCATTCAATGCTTTTCCTGATAGAATATGGAAGCCCATCACAGAGATATGCTTATTTTTGAAGGAGTTGTGATCTAACACATTGAGGGCAGAGAACCTAGCTTAAGTGGAGTAGTGACATTCGCTTAACTTTAAACAAGTTGGCAAAAAAATTTCCGCTTGATTTTTTTGATGTCATGGAACATCTTCTAATTCACCTTGCGTAAGAGGCATGGCTAGGAGGGCCGGTTCATTGTAGATGAATTTATCCCTTCGAGAGGTAATTATCTTTAATCAATTATCCTTACATGTTTTAGTTAAACATTATTTCATCTTAAAATCGTTCTATGCAGGATGATTGGCAAATGTAAGCAGATCGTGAAAAACAGATCAAGGATTAAGGGATCGATATGTGAGGCATATCTGGCTAGAGAAACTTCTTATTTCTATTCATATTATTTTGACCATGATGTTCCATGTTTATGAAATAGACCCGATCGTAATGATGATGGTGGCAATACTGTCCATTGGCACTACCCTTTTCCATATTCAAAATTAACCTGGAAAAGGTGGTCCAAAACGTAGTCCAACACAATTATTGACTGAGATGGAGCTAAAGTCAGCTACAACACATGTTCTACTAAATTGTCCCGAGGTCCAACCTTATTATATATAAGTGTACATTTATATTGCCGACTTACATTCAAGCTCAATTGTCAATTATTTTAACTAATGAAAGTTTCAAATCTGTCGGACAGTTGGTTTGTGGGTACATATGGGCATGAGCATGGGAAAATATCCTAGGTTTGCATAATGGTTTAAACACTTTGTAAGTATTAACGAAGTTTCTTTCAATGCAAATTATTATCAGTTGTATGTACTTTTTAATTTCTAATTAATTGTTATATATTGGATTCACTCAAGGTTCATAATCCAGATAATGGCGTAAATGATCCATTTTTGTGTGACATTGCTTAGGGACCTAGTCCTATGGTCAGAATGATGTCTAAGTACTTCGTCAATGGGTACAAATTTCGTACAGAAGAATGGCCCAAGTGAAATAAAACCAATAATAGTGGCGTGCGTGTGAAAGCTGATGGTGATGTTGATTATTATGGTGTGCTTCCAGAGATATTAGAAAGCGATGAGGATTAAGTTGTTTGTGTGTATCATAACTTGTTTGATTTCTTATGTTATTCCTTATGTTATTTTTTTTTATTTTTAGATATTGTCTGAATTTATATATGTTCATTTAAATTGTTATTATATGTAGAAGAATTGCTTTATATTATTACCTGTTGATTTTTTATTATTATATTCTTTGACTTATATTGTAAAGATGACTTCTAAGGGTAAATAACCGAAAAAATCTAAGTATAAAAACAATACTTTGCCATCTACTAGGGATCACATTCCTTCACATATGCTTAGGATGGGTCCTCCTCCTAGTTTTCCTCGTCCTTCTTAGTCGACCACTTCATTACCATCTGAATTTTCAGAGTCCCTCCCTCGGCTAGCATAGTACAGTATTATTCCATGCTGACCCAGGGTGGTTCAGCCTCCACTACCATTAATTTTATGCCCACGCCTAATTTGCCACCTTTGAGTCATCGTGTCCTTGCAAGTCAGCCTGATGGCTCACCATTGATTCCATCCCAGGACGGGCATTACAGTCAGCATGATGGTTTGTCCTTTGTGCATCCATCATCGTCCACTCCATTATCATCTTCATCATCATCTACTCCTAGTATTTCTATACTGGATATTGGAGGATCTCAGGTGGTTGCATCCCCATCTACTAGTACTGCTTCAGTTGCTCTTTCACGGAGATAATATGTTGGTAGGACAATAGAGTACGATCATTTGCATCGATTGATTATCGTACCCCATGGGGACGAATAAGTAATTTTTTAATTTTTATTTATTAGAATAAAGATCTACATATATTTAACGAATGTTTATTTTATATATAATTCAGGTTTTTGCCATCCTTTTGGACAACACATATGGTTGTGGAAGCTATGAAGCTATTTTTTTATGAGCCATGAAATTCCTGGAGAGAGATTCCATACCAAATCAGAGTGAATATATGACTTCAATTTAATGTACGAATAAATATAATTTATATAATATTTATTGTGTTCGTCTAACTTTTGTTTTAATTGTAGATTAAGTGTTTGCGGCAGCCTCAGCACGAAATTTAGGTGAATTCTAATTTCGAGAAGAGAGCTCAGAAAAGGATTAAAGATACTCATTTTGTTGCTTGGAGAGGTGGGAGCAGGCCTTTATGGTTGCGTGAAGATGTTTGGATTCAACTATTGGAGAAGCGGAATACCGATGAATGGAAGCATAAGAGTGAAAAAGTGAACAAAAGGAACCTGCAGTAAAGGTGGCTCATTGCACACTAGAGGTTCAATTAGCTTTGCGGCCCATCGACTGAGATTGGTAATTTATTTATAAAATTTTACTTATCTTTATTTTTATGAGATTCAAGTAATAAACTCATATTTTTGATTTTGAAAGGAAAAGGCACATGAGGGAAATGTGTCACATGCTGCTTTCTTTGAGGAGACACATAAGAAGAAGAATAAGGATGGTATAAGAGAAGGATAGGTCGAACCGCGTGCATCGGAACTTTGTAAGATTCTAAATTCAATACTAACTTTATTATTGGTTAATATTAATTTGTTTATATAATGTTTATCAACAACATTTCAGGAAGGGTATCAAAGAATAATGGAGGAGTGGCAACAAACTCAGCCCGATTCTCAACTGACGCCCGAAGATATGACTTCGATATGAACATAGGCAACCGGTGCAGTAAATAAAGGTATAAATTTTGTTAGTAATTTTTAGATATGACTTTGTTTTAATATTATTTTGCACAAGTTGTATGTTTCTTCTCTTGATCATTTAAATAATTTTTTTTTATTTCTCATGAAAAAATAAAGGTAGAGCCTACAGACTTGGAGAGCAGTCGTCGTCTAGTCATCCAGCCGTATTATTTAGTGGTGCTTCTGCTTCACCCTAAGAAATTGCGACTATGCGGACGCAAATCAATGAATTGTCTCAACAATGGAACAATGTTCGAGAAACAATAAATATGATGCAGACATTCATGAAAAATGATGGAATACAACGTACAATGGAAGAATCTAACAATGAGGACACTGAAATCGATGAGGATCGGTAGTAATTTTGAATGTGTAATAGGATATTTAGACTTGATTGGTTGTTGCAAAACTTTGTTCGTTTTAGACTTGGTGTAATGTCATTTTGGTTGAAAGCTTTAGATTTTATGTGGTTTAATAGAATAAAGGGTTTTGTTATGTTTAAACAAGTTTGATGGTTGTTGTTTTTTGTTCGATTGATAGAATATTTGAATATTAGTTGTTTGAATTGGCAGGGGGTGTGACTTAAAATACAACAGAATTCTGCTGTATTTTACCAAATTTTACGACTAATATTCGACCAAAGTGCTCGGAAATTAGACCTGGAAATTCTCAAATTCGAGGCTGAAGGGGTCGGAATTTTAATTAATTATTTTCGTAATATCTTAATTGTTGACTGATTCGGTCGGAAAATTTAAATAAAAAATAAATAATAATTTAAGTTACTGACCAAATCGATCGGAAAATTCAATATATAATTAATTTTTATTAATAATTGTACGACCAAATCGGTTGCTAATTTACTGACCAAAGTGGTCACAAGCCTTAATTTCATCCGGCCAACTACACAATTCCCCATTGCAACCAAAATGGCTGGAATTTTGAGAACGATTCTGTCACAAATATTTTGCGACCATCATTTTTTTGACTACTTGAAATTCGTCAAAAATAAGTGATTTCCGACTGATTTTCAATGGATTTCGTGGTCGGAAATTTGACATTTTCTAGTAGTGAAATCTGCGAACTCACTCTCTGACTGTAGAAACCAAAGCAGGTGCATGACGGGATAACTCACTGAACATCATGGCATACTCTGACAAGGTTATAGTCCCTTGATGCAACTGCTCGAACTCTGTGCACCACGCATCCCGGAGGGTTTGGGGAACAAACTCCCTCAAAAATAGATTTGAAAACTCAGCCCAAGCGTGTGGCGCTGCATCAACTTACCTACACTCCTCATAAGCCTGTCACCACCTATATTCCAACCCTATCAGCTGAAATGTTGTAAAGGTGACTCCGCTCACCTCCACAATTCCCATGGTGCGGAGAATACGGTGGCACTAGTCTAGAAAATCATGTGCGTCCTCGGCAATTTTGCCGCTAAAAATAGGAGGATAAGACTTCTTGAACCTCTTAAGCCTCCTCTGCTCCTCCTCTAATACCACTAGTCTGACCTTAGGTTGAATGGAAATAACAGGATATGCTGGCATAACACTCGAAACCTGATAAACATGGACCCGCTGATCCGGAGTATGGGCCACAGGAGTCTGAGCTCCTCCACTAGTTTGAGAAGTAGCTGGTGCAACTAGGATCAATCCTACCCGAGCTAAAGTATCGAACATGCTCAGAAAATGTGCCAAGGTCTCCTGGAATCCAGGGGTAGCAATAGGCGCCTCGGGTGCTTGCCCCCCAACTAGAGCTATTGATGGCTCTCAGTCGCTGCTCTGACAGGTGTTCTAGCTATGGCACGTGCCCCTCCTCGGCCTCTGCCTCGGCCCCAGCCTCTCGCGGCTCTAGCAGGGGGCAAGTGTCTACTTAGCTAATCCGGTAGTGCATGTCTTCACCATCTGTGAGAGAGTAGAAAGACAAAGGCTCAAATTTTGAAATCAACAAATCCACACTGATAAGCAATGAAAGAAGTGGAATTTTCTAATAGTTCCGCAGCCTCTCGAAGATAAGTACAGACGTTTCCGTACTGATCCGCAAGACTCTACTAAACTTGCTTATGATTCGTAGCACATATGAACCTGGCTCTGATACCAACTTGTCACGACTCAAAAATCTCACATTTTGGATCGTGATGGCACCTAGTCTCTAAGACTAGGTAAGCCTAGCATATGTTAAGAATTTAACAAAAATAAACAACTAAGCTATAAATTTAAACTGATAAATGACATAATAAAAGCTAAAATTGAACAACAGTCATACTATCCAAAACAGGTAGTACAGAGTCATAAGCTCCACTGCGAGTTTACTAGAATCCTCAAGTATAATATTATTCGAAAATAAGAGAAAAAATAGCATGTGATCACTAGAAGGTGACTCCAAGTTCTGCGAGCGTCAAACATGTATACCTTAAAGTTTCTGCAATGTTTGAATCAACTCACTAGCATCCGCCACGGGTAAAGGTATGTGAATCTGCACAAAAAAATATGTGGAAGCGTAGTATGAGTATATCACAACAGTATCCAGTAAGTATCAATACTAACCTCAGTGGAGTAGTGACGAGGTTAAGTTAAGACATTCACTAGACATTGAAACCTGTGCAGAATATTAATATAAAGCTAACAACGGAAAGTACAAGCAATAAATGACAACAAATAATCAAATACAATTATAAATACAAGGAAAATAAATTAAAGAAAACAACAACCATTCAAATCAAACATAGAATGTACAACAAGAATCACCTTGAGGTACCACACCTCATAAACACATTTCACAAATCACAAATCACAAATCTTCCTTATCCCGCTGCGTGAGCCTTGCATTTATTTTAAAAATATTTTTTTCGAAATAGCTTCACGCGCTTTAGCCCCCTTATCTCGCCTTGTGTGCTTCAAATAAAGTAATTTTTTTACTAGATACATGCGCATAAATCACCCTTATCTCGCCGCAAGCGCATCAATATCACCACCCTTATGCCGCCGCATGCGCATCTCATCACAACATAATAATCACTCGCACCACACGTGCCCATATGCCTCAAAATTGCCAAAATAACAATACCAATGTCACAACAATGCATAGCCCACGACTCAACATCAATGTATACAAGAGTCTCAACAACAATACAATGAAACGAAGAATAAACTCAACAATAAAAGATATTCCATGTAATAACAACTTCAATTGAATGCATATGAGAATAAACACGACAATGAAAGATATAACATGAAATAATAACCTCAACTAAATGCATATAAGTAACCTAAGAGTCTGAGCTGGTCAATTTTTACATATAAGCTCGTGTACACACTCGTCACCTCATGTACGCATTTTCCACATTATTCAAATAGTGAAATTAAACCTAATCCTACAGGATAGTTTCCGCTATACAAAGTTAGGCTAGATACTTACTTCGACTAGGCCAAATCAACACTTAAAAATGGCTTTTCCTTTAAAATTTGCTTCCGCACTACTCAAATCTAGCAAAAAATGACTTAATATCATCAAACAATGCAAGAGAAACCAATTTTGATTAATAAAGTTAAGATCTTTACATAAGTCTCCAAAAGTCAACAAAAGTTAATCCCGGGCCTGCATAGTCAAAACCTTGAGTCAAAGGGTAATTCTCGACTATCCATAACCCCACGAGTCCATGTATGTTTTTTGTTTTCAAATCTGTGTCCAATTGGAATCTCAAATCTCTAATTTTTATTTTTCAAATTATTGACAAAATCCCCCAAATATTCTCTTCAAATTCCACGAATTAGAGGTTAAATCTCATAAATAATCATGTAATACAATTGAAATTTGATCAAAATCACTTACCCAATAGTTGTATGTGAAAATCCCTCCTTAATTTTGCCTCCTACCGAATCTAGGGTTCTAAAATGTGATAAATGAAGCTAAGTCCCGTATTTCAGCTCTTTCGTTCAGGTGCAAAAGTCGCAGAATATAAGAAAGACTCCCCATGCTCCCAACCTTCCTGCATAAAGCATCGGCCACCACATTGGCCTTCCCGGGATGATAAAGGATGGTGATATCATAGTCCTTTAGTATCTCTAACCACCTCCATTTCCTCAAGTCAAATCCTTTGGCTTAAACAAGTGTTGTAGATTCCTGTGATATGTGAATACTTCACAAGACACGCCGTAGAGATAGTGCTTCTAAATCTTCAACGCGTGAACAATGGCTGCCAATTCTAAATTATGTACTGGTAGTTCTTCTCATGGGATTTCAGGTGCCGTGAAGCATAAGAAATCACTCTACCCTATGCCATCAATGCACACACCCAATGCCAATCCGTGAAGCATCACAATAAACTGTATAAGAACCTAATGTTGGAGGCAAAACCAAAACTAGAGCTGTGGTCAAGGTAGTCTTGAAATTTTGAAAGCTCTCCTCACACTCATCAGTCCCATTGAATGGGACACTCTTCGGAGTCAATCTGTCAAAGGAGCTGCGATGGATGAAAAACCCTTCACGAAATGGCAATAATAACTAGCCAAGCCTAGAAAACTCCAGATCTCGGTAGCAGAAGGTAGTCTGGACTAACTCTGAACTGCCTCCACCTTCTTCGGGTCTACTTTAATCCCCTCACTAGACACACATGGCCCAAAAATGCAACCGAATCAAGCCAAAACTCACACTTGGAGAATTTATTATATAACTTCTTCTCCCTCAAGGTCTAGATCACGATCCTCAAGTGCTGCTCATGATCCTCTTGACTGCAAAAACACCAATATGTCGTCAATGAACACAATGACGAATGAATCAAGATACCGCTAGAATATACTGTTCATCAAGTGCATAATGGTACGGGTATCTGAATCTCAGATCTTCAACTTATGGTAAACTGACCTCAAGTCAATCATTAAGAATACCCGAGCACCCTGAAGTTGATCGATCAAATCATCAATACGCGATATTGGGTACTTGTTCTTGACTCTAATCTTGTCCAGCTGATTGTAATCAATACACAACCTCATAGAATCGTCTTTCTTCTTCACAAATAGAACTAGAGCACCCCAAGGCGAGACACTGAGTCAGATGAAACCCTTATCAAGAAACTCCTAAAGTTGTTTCTTTAATTCCTTTAACTCTACTGGTGTCATGCGATATGGTGCAATAAAAATAGGCAAAATTCCCGGCACCACGTCAATACCAAAATCGATATCCCTATCGGGCAGCATTGCCTAGTAAGTGTGCTAGAAACGCATATAGGAAATATCTCATTACCAGAATTGACTCAATAGTAGAAGTATAAGCAGTGACATCCTTACAAAGGCTAATATATTGGGCGCCCCTCCTCGACCAGCTGATGTGCCTTCAGAAAGGACACTACCTTTCTAGGAACATAATCCAATATACCTCTGCACTCAAACCGTGACAAACCCCACATAGACAATGTCACGGTCTTGGCGTGATAATCTAGAATAGCATGATAGGGCAAAAATCAATCCATGCCAATATCATGCCAAAGTCCACCATACCGAGTCAAACCTGGTCTCATAACTCCTGATAGTGACCAAACACGACCAATAGTCATGGTCTATCACAATAGAATCCCCAACAGGCATAGACACATATACAGGGGCACTCAAAGCATCACGAGATACATCCAAATATGAAGCAAAGTAAGATGAGATATACGAATACGCGGAACCTGGATCAAATAAAAGTTATGCATCCCTATGACAGACCGGAACAATACATGTGATGATAGCATCTGATGCAACAGCTTCGGTCCTACCCGTAACGGGCCTGGCCTCCCCATCATGGACGATCTCTACCCGTCTGACCTCCACCCCTAGCTGGCGGTGCAGGTGGAGTGGCAAGTGGAGTAGGAACTACAACCTATGAACCTTGTAGACCTAGTGGAGGTGCACCCCTCACCATATGCCTAGTATCACTACACTCAAAATAACCTCTCTGCGGATGTGGCTGTTGGAGCTTAGTCTAACTCGCTCAGCTACAACAACCGTTGTGGGCTTCCCGTGTAGGAGGTAGATTGGAAATTGGCTGTGCTCAATGGGCGATCTGAGGCCTCGGAATAGCTGGAGCATTGCGAGTAGCCTGAAGCACCACATAAACTAGTTGACTAACATAATCTTTGCCATAACGAGCTGAAACTGTAGCGGTAAACCACTAAATCCTCTAGAATCTTGAGGCCTCTTGGCCTCCCTATCCTCTCTCTCTTGGCCACATATATGCTTCATCTTCCAACTCCCATGACATATTGAATCTAAGACCGTAACTAAGCCCCTATATAAATCTGTGGACTCACTCTTTGACTGTAGAAACCAAAGCAGGTGCATGAAGGAATAACTCACTGAACCTCATGGCATACTCTGACACGGTCATAGTCCTCTAACGCAACTGCTCGAACTCCGTGCACCATGCATCCGGAGAGTCTAGGGAACAAACTCCCTAAAAAATAGATCCAAAAGTGGAGCCCAAGTGAGTGGCGCTGCATCAACTAGCCTATCGTCCTAATAAGCCTACCACCATCTATATGCCGACTCCGTCAGCTGAAATGTAGTAAAGACGAATCAGCTCACCTCCGCAATGCCCATGGTGCGAAGAATATGGTGGCACTGGTCTAGAAAATTATATGCATCCTCGATAACTACGCCACTAAAAGTAGGAGGATCATACTTCTTCAACCTCTCAAGCCTTCTTTGCTCCTCCTCTGATGCCACTGGCCTGACCTCAGGCTGAAACGTGATAACAGAATGTGCTGGCACAACACTTGGTACCTGATCAACATGGACCCGCTGCTCTGGAGTACGGGTCGTGGGAGTTTGAGCTCCTCCCCTAGCTTGAGATGTAGCTGGTGCAACTAGGATCAATCCTGCCTGAGCTAAAGTACCGAACATGCTCAGAAAGTGTGCCAAGGTCTTCTGGAGTCCAGGGATAGCAACAGGCGCCTCGTGTACCTGCCCTCAACTGGAGCTACTGGTGGCTCCTCAGCCGATGCTCTAGTAGGTGCTCTAGTTGTGGCACGTGCCCCTCCTCAGCCCCGGCCTCTCGCGGCTCTAGCAAGGGGTGTGGGTATCTGCTCAGCTAATCCGGTAGTGCGTGTACTCACCATCTGTAGAAGAATAGAAAGATAAAGGCTCAAATTTCAAAATCAACAAATTTGCACGATAAGGAATGAAAGGAGTGGAATTTACTCATAGTTTCGTAGCCTCTCAAAGATAAGTACAGACATCTCTGTACCGATTCGCAAGACTCTACTAAACTTGCATAAGACTCGTAGCACCTATGAACCTTGTTTTGATACTAATTTGTCACGACCCAAAAATTCCACCACTACGATCGTGATGGCACCAAGTATCTAAGACTAGGTAAGCCTAGCATATGTTGAGAAGTTAAGTAAAATAAACGACAAAGCTATTAATTTAAACTAAAAAATGACGTAATAATAGCCAAAATAGAACATCAGTCATACAATCCCAACACTGGCAGTATAAAGTCATAAGCTCTACTATGAGTTCACTAGAATCCTCAAGTATAATAATGTTTGGAAATACGAGAAACAGTAACATGTGGTCACTAGAAGTTGGCACCGAGGCCTGCGAGCATCAAACATGTATACCTTGAAGTCTCCACGATGTCTGAATCAACTCATTAGCGTCCGACACGAACATAGGTACCTGGATCTGCACAAAAAAATATGTAGAAATATAGTATGAGTACACCACAAGGGTACCCAGTAAGTATCAGATTAACCTCGGTGGAGTAGTGACGAGGTCAAGTCGAGACACTCAATAGACATAAAAACCTGTGCAAAATATTAATATTAAGATAACAATGAAATGTAAAAGCAATAAATGAAAACAAAGAGTAAACATGTGATAATAACAATAAATAATCAAATACAGTTAAAAATACAAGTGAAATAAATTATAGGAAACAATAACCGTTCAAATCAACAAGTCGTTCCAACATAGAATGTACAAAAAGAATCACCCCGAGGTACCACACTTCATAATCACATTCACAAGTCACAAATCACAAATCTTCCTTATATTGCCATGTGAGCCTTGCATTTTATCTTAAAATATTTTTCCCAAAATAGCTTCACGCGCTTTACTCCTTTATCACAACGTGTGTGCTTCAAATGAAGTAATTTTCCTTACTAGTAAAACGCGCATAAATCCCCCTTATCTCGCTGCATGCGCATCAATAATCATCACAAAAAACATGGTTCTTTCGCTCTTTGCTGGCAGGGCGGCATACCGGAAGAATTGGAAGATTAATGACAGAACGAAGAACGCTATTTTACGACAGCAACACAACAAAGAAGAATTTTATGGGGCTTCCTTGTCGAGAATTAAAATCACTCCCTTATGCTGCCGCATGTGCGTCTCATCACAACACAATAATCAACTCGCACTACACGTGCACATGTGCCTCAAAATTGCCAAAACAACAATACCAATGTCACAACAACTCATAGCATGCGGCTTAACAACAATGTATACAATAGTCTCAACAACAACACAATGCAACAGAAGAATAAACTAAACAATAAAATATATTACATGTAATAACAACTTCAATCGCATGCATATGAGAATAAACTCGACAATGAAAGATATAACATGTAATAACAACCTCAATTAAATGCATATAAGTAACCTAAGAGTCTAAACCGGTCAATTTTCACATATAAGCCTGTGTACACACTCGTTATCTGATGTACACGTCTTTCACATAGTTCAAATAGTGAAATTAAACAAAATACTAGGGGAAAGTTTCCCCCATAAAAAGTTAGGCAAGATACTTACCTCAGCTAGGCCAAATCAACAATGAAATATGGCTTTTCCTTTAAAATTTGCCTCTGCATGACTCAAATCTAACAAAAAATAACTTAATATCATCAAACAATGCAAGAGAATCAATTTCGATTAATAAAGATAAGACCTTCACACAATTTCTCAAAAGTCAACAAAAGTCAACCCCGAGCTCTTTTGGTCAAACTTGAGTCCAAGGGTAGATCTCGACTACTCATAACCCCACAGGTCTGTGTATGTGTTTTATTTTCAAATTCGAGTCTAATTCAACTCTTAAATCTCAAATTTTTTATTTTTCAAAACATAGACAAAATCCCCAAAACTTCTCTTCAAATTCCTTGGATTAGAGGTTGAATCTCATTAATATCATGTAATATAATTGAAATTGGTTCAAAATCACTTACCCAATGGTTGTATGTGAAAATCCCTCCTCAAAATTGCTTCCTAATGAGTCTAGGGTTCTCAAATGTGATAAATGAAGCTAAGTCCTGTATTTCAGCTCTTTTGTTTAGGTGTAGTAGGCGCAAAAGCGACCTGGGATTCACAATTGGGAACCATCACAAATGCAGATATTTTGTCATAAATGCGGCACCTGACAAGCCTAAGGAAAGTCGCAATGCGACACTAACTTCACATTTGCGATGTCCGCCCCTTTCGCAAATGTGGCCTATTGGTCACAAATGCGAGCTACCTAGCTAAAACCAACCTTCGAAACTGCGATCAAGGTGTTCCAATTGTGATACTTGATATTCCTCTGCCAACTTCACAATTGCAATAACTGCAGCACCTGCACACCATCAACCTGGAACAAGTTCAAACCAATCCGAAACACGTCTGAAACTCACCTGAGCCCTCAGGGCTCCACACCAAGAATCCATACAAGTATAAAAATATCACATGAACTCGTTTGAGCAATCAAAACACCAAAATAACATCTAGAACCACAAATCGTATTCCAAAACACATGAAAATAGAAAAAAAAAACTCAAGAAGCGCTTGAAACACAACCATGCATCCGATTACTATCAAACCAACTCGGAATAACACCAAACTTAGCAGACAAGTTCCAAATAACATAATAGACCTATTCAAAGTTGTGAAACTAGAATCCGAACCCCATAGCCGTAAAGGCAACCTACTATCAAACATAAGAAATTTTCAAACCTTTAAATTCTCAACTTTCGGCTAAACAAGCAAAATCAACCAAGGAACCTCTGAATTCACTTTCGGGCATACGACAAAGTCCAAAATTACTGTACGAACCTATTGGTGCCATCAAAATTCGTTCCGGGGCTATCTTCACAAAAGTCAAACTTCAAAAAATATTTCCAACTTAAGCTTCTAAACCAAGAACCAAAGGATCCAAGTCATTCCAAAAAATCTCCTAAATGAAACCATCCACCCCTACAAGTCATAAAATCACAAATACATATACGGGAAGCCTCAAAAGGGGAAAAAAGGCTCAAATACACAAAATAATCGATCAGGTTGTTATACCGGATTTGTGTTCCTCACATGGATGGGTTGAGAGAGTTGATCCTTTAGGAGGATCATATTTCATGGTATTCTAGTCATTTAGGTGCTGCAAAGATGTATCGGTATTTGAGGCTGCATTATTGGTAGTGAAGGATGAAGAAGGATATTGTTGAGGATGTTGCATGGTGTTTGAATTGCCAGTAGGTTAAGAATAAGCATTAGAAATGGGGTGATTTGCTTTAGAGGTTAGATATACAGAGTGGAAGTGGGAGCGTATCACTATGGATTTTGTGGTTGGGTTCGCGTGGACATTGAGGAGATTTGACTTTGTTAGGGTCATTATGGACAGACTGGCCAAGTTTGCACATTTCAGTCCGGTCATGATTTTCCTACACTTCTGAGAAATTGGCTCGAATTTATCTTACAGTGATTTTTTGCCTACATGGTGTGCCTATTTCTATAATATTGCATTGAGACACTTAGTTTACTTTGCAATTCTAGAGAGCTGTTCAGCATGAAATGGGCACACAGGTTGAGTTGAGCACGCCATTTTACCCTCAGATAGACAGGCAATCTGAGCAGACCATTAAGATTTCAGGGGCCAGCAGGATCAGTTTCTACCTTTAGCGGAGTTTGCCTAAAATAACATTTACCACTCGAGTATTTAGATGGCCTCGAATGAGGCATTATATGGGAGGCGATGTTGTTCCCCTATTGGTTGATTTGAGCCTGGCAAGGCTAGGCTATTGGGCATAGAGTTGGTTTATAATGCTTTGGAGAAGGTAAAATAGATTCAGGAGTGACTTCGTACAGCATAGTCTAGGCAAAAGAGTTATACTGATAAGAAGGCTCATGATATTGCATTCATGATAGGTGAGAAGGTTCTACTCAGAGTTTTGGCCATGAAGGGTGTGATGAGGTTTGGGAAGAAAGGCAAGTTGAGCCCTCGATATATTGTTCCATTCGAGGTCTTAGAGAGAGTTGGTGAGGTGGCTTACAAACTTTCTTTGCCACCCATCTTATCTGGGATTCATCCGATGTTTCATGCTTTCATGCTTCAAAAGTACTATAAGGATCTGTCATATGTGTTGGACTTCAGCTCGGTGCAGTTGGCAAGGATTTGAATTATGTTGAGGAGCCAATGGGCATTTTAAATAGGCAGGTTTGGAAGTTGATATTGAAGGATATTGCATCAGTGAATGTTAGTAAAGAGGTCAACTGATCGAGGAAGCGACTTGGGAGACCGAGCATGATATGCAAAGCAGATATCCTCATCTTTCTTATATCCCAATTATAATTCTAAACCCGTTCAAGAACAAATGGTTGTTTAAGAGAGGGAGAATGTAATGACCCGGCCGGTTATTTTGTGTACTTGAGCCCTATTTTCCTATTTGATGCTCCCCGTAGGTGTCATTGTTATGTGACTTTCAGGGATGATTGGTTTAGGTTCGAGAAAGTATTGAAGTGAGTTCCAAGGTTGGAACCGTAATTTATAAGAGTTGACTGAGATTTGACTTTTATGTAAGTGATCCCGGACTTAGATGTAAGTGAGTTCCAAGGTTGACTTTTGTGTAGTTTGAGTCCTTGATCCGTGTTATGTTTTGGGACTGGTTGGTATGTTTGGATGGGATCCCGAGGGCTCAAAAGTGTTTCAGATGAATTTTAGAAAATTTTGAACTTGTTTAGAATTGTTGAAATTGTTGATGTCTATGGGACTTGTTGATATGTTCGGACAGGGTCCCAAGGGGTTCGAGCGTGTTTTAGATTGATTTCAGACCATTTTTCTTCATGTTTTCACTACTGGTTGCTGCTGGTTTCTGTTGGCTCGATTATCCTTCGCGATAGCGAATATGGGGATGAGATCGCATAGAGGAAATATCTAGCTGGGCGCTTTCTTCAGCACGGTCGCGATTGGATGACCGCGTTCGCGTAGGGATGTGTGGGTTACTGTCTGCATTCACGGATGAGGAATTTCGGTCGCATAGTGTTGAGACTGGGTAACTGAGATCTGGAGAATTCTTCCACACGATCGCGTTATTTGAGTCGCATTCGCGGAGCTTTGACATCAGTGGTCAACGTGTTCGTGCGGCTAATATCGCGAACGCGTAATGCATTTTTGTGGCAATGGCTTTTATTAACGTGGAGGTTGTTCTGCAATCACTAGGGCAGTGCATTTTTCTTCTTCGCGTTCGCGATGGTATTTCTGCGATCACGATTCATTAATTCATCCAATGAAAATAACGTACTCTATTTCGGAGGTTTCGGCTATTTTTACATATTTGGAGCTATGGAGCTCGAATTGAGACGATTTTGAAGTGATTTTCACCATATGGATTGGGGTTAGTGTTCTCTACTCAGTTTTGATTATATTTCATAAATCTATCCTTGTTTTTAGCATTTGATTGATGATTTCAAAGAGAAAATTTGGGGGGTTTTGTCTAGGATTTCATGAAGTGAATTTTTGAGTTTTGAGCATCGATTCGGAGTCGGATTTGAATGAAACTAGTATGATTGGGCTCGTAATCGAATGGGTTGTCGGACTTTGTGAGTTGTGTCGTGTTCCGAGGTGTAGGTCCGGGTTTGACTTTTTGGTTGACTTTGGGTTTTTGATTAAAAATTATACCTTTATCAATTGGGTTTGTCTCCTTAGCATTATTTGATGTTCTTCAGTTATTTTTGGCTAGTTTTGAGCCGTCTGGAGGTTGGTACGCGTGGGATGGCATTTTTAGAGTATTGCTTGGCTTGCTCGGTATTGGGTTCGGCTTGTTCGAGGAAAGTAACACTTCTAAATTTGGTGTTGAGGGTATGAATCCCTGAATATACGTGCTATGTGTTTGGTGTTGAGGTGACGCACATGCTAGGTGACGGGCGTGTGGGCGTGCACTGTGTGAATTATGACTCGGTTGATTCTGTGATACTGTGTATTTACCCGATCTTGTTTTCATTCATGAAATTACTACGTGCTAGAGTAATTGAGCTATGATCCATGATAGAAACCATGTTTAGGTTATATGCTTATTCTGTTGGGACCCACTGAGGTCATATCTGCTGTTGAGTTATTCGCTTAAATTGTAGTTACATACTCAGTCATAGTCATTCATTTACATATCATATCTCAGTCTCTGTTATTATTTGTTATCACAACATGTTATCATTGTTTGGGCTGATTGGTATGAGATTTGTGAGCCCGAGAGACTGGAGAGATTGATGACTGAGTTGGGGCTAGAGAGCCGTGTGGTGAATGAGATATGTGGATCGTGTTGCACGCTGCAACAGGCCTTATGGCTATATGTGGATTGGGTTGCACGCCGCAACAGCCTTATGGCTATATGTGGATCGAGTTGCACGCTGCAGCAAGCCTTATGGCTATATGTGGATCAGGTTGCACGCCACAGCAAGTACTGTAAAGTGCTGAGAGACTAAGTGTGCTGAGTGACTGAGTGCGATGAGTGGGAGGGTGAGACACTGAGATTGAGTACTCCGAGAGTGCGAGTATATGAGTTTATCGTTGTGATACATTGCATTAACGGGTATATTTGAATATAGGCATAGAGATGCATTTCCTCATGCGACACGGTATTATGATATTTATGGCTTCACATGCACATTGACAGTAGGCATAGAGATGTACTTTCCTCATGCTATATGAGAGGTTAATATTTTACCGGTTGTTGAAAGTTTTTCTGGGAAAAATCTCAATTTTCTAACATACTAATATTTTGGTGATTTCGGTGAAAGATTTGGGTTTTACTGTTTTACTTGACAAGCATGCCCCTTTTCCATAATTGTGGACGAGTTGAGCATCATATCCTTGAGTTACTTCTTGTACAATTTTTATTATGCTGTTATAAGTTGTTGTTGGCTACTGGTGTTGGACTCTAATCGTTGTCGAAGCTCGTC
The DNA here is from genome assembly GCA_002018475.1 of Nicotiana obtusifolia. Taxonomy (NCBI): domain Eukaryota; kingdom Viridiplantae; phylum Streptophyta; class Magnoliopsida; order Solanales; family Solanaceae; genus Nicotiana; species Nicotiana obtusifolia. Next base: position 101,144 of record MCJB01048286.1, on the reverse strand, counting down.
ACTGATTTCAATCTAAGGTTAGGTTTTGTTACTTATTGAGTACATGGGGTCGGTTGTACTCATGCTACAGTTCTGCACTTTGCGGGCAGATTTTGGATGCTGATGTTGCTGTGTATGGAGGAAGCTGGAATTGAAGATGTACCTGCATTTCGGTCATAGTTGCCTCTTGTTCTTGGTAGCTTTAGAATTTTTATTTGTTCACGTATATTTCAAACAGATGATATATTTATTTCATATCAGTGTTGTAAACTCTAAATCTTAGGAGCTCATGGTTTGTACTACCAGTCCTTGGGATTTTTGTATAAAAGTTCAATTGTATTATCATTACTTCTCTTAGTAAATCTCATTTGAATTGGACTTTGTTAAACTGACTTACCTAGCGGGTTGGGTTAGGTGCCATCACGACTGTCGGATTTTTGGTCGTGACAGTAGAGGCCTTCACGTTCGCGACTTAGGCATTATCTTTGTGTAGAGTGAAGGCCGGATGGGTTCGTCAGGCATTTGGCCTTCGCGTTCGCAGGTGGGCGACGACGTTCGTGTAGGCAATAGATGTTGTGCATCGCGTTTGCGGGTGCCCAGATGCATTCACGAAGGGTAATTTTGGGCCAGTGTTGGGTTGTGCTCCACGAATGCAAGGCTTGGGCCGCGTTCGCAAAGCGTATCACTAGGCAGACCTTTAAGTTGTTATTTTCAGGACTTTGAGCTCATTTTAATATATTTTGAGAATGGGAGCTCGGATTGGAACAATTTTTGAAGCAATTTCACCCACTTAGATAGGGTAAGTATTCTTGACTCATATTTTATTATTATTCATGATTCATCTTTGATTTGGCATTTGATTGGTTAATCTTAGGGAGAAAATTAGGGGTTTTGGAAAAACTTATCTAAAGTAAAAAATGAAGAGTTGAATCACGATTTGGAGTCGGTTTTGGATGAAACTTGTATATTTAAACTTGTATTCAAATGGGTAGTCAAGATTTATTACTTTTGTCAGGTTCCAAGAAGTGGGCCTGAGTTGACTTTTTAGTTGACTTTTTTATATGTTAAAGATTGGAGCTCTATTACTTTGGATCGATTCCTATACCTTTATTTGATGTTGTTGAGTTGTTTTTGTTAGATTTGGCTCGTTTGGAGGCTAATTTGAGAAGTAAAGGCTTTTTAGAGTGTTGATTTGGTTTCTTTAAGGTAAGTATCTTGCCTAACCTTATGTAGGGGAATACCCCTTAGGATTTGGTCTTAATTGTTTATTCGTGTTATGTGAAAAAGCAACGTGTACATGAGGTGATGAGCGTGTGCATGGGTGCTATGTGTGGCTTATGACCGAATTAGACCTTAGGCTATTAATAAGCTTTAATTTGAGGATGAATTTTGCATGAAACACCCATCTGCATTTTACTATTTTTATTTCTTGTGCACCTTGTTAATAAATTATGAGCTTAGAACTCTGATGAAATTTTGGCATTATTTTTTTGTAATTATTGTGGCAATATGGACATGTTGAGCGGATTGATTAGATGTTTGCACAAGGTCTTTGCCATGCAATTGTGATTATTGTTGCGTGCATTGGGCGAAATAAGGGTGGCGTTTTCTCGGATTGCCCACGTGGAGAAATAAGGATGGTGATATGCGCATGTGGTGAAATAAGGATGACATTTATGTTTATTTGCACATGCAGTGAAATAAGTGTGACATTATTGATGATGTTATATAATGAAATCGGGGTGTTTCACTTGATGTTGTTTATATGTTAAAATGGGGTTGATATTTTGATCATATGCATGTTTCTTAAAACTCCATCTCTGTATTTAATGAGTTTTTAGTTGAATTTGACATGCTATCATATGCCCCCACTTATATTTGATGATTTTTGACAAAGGTTGATTCTTCTACATGGAGTTGTAATCACATGTTCTAATGAAATTGTTGATAGTATTTTCCATATATTATGTTGCCAGTATTGCACAGGTTATTTTACTAGTGAATATCATATGACTTGAACATCGTCACTACTTCACCGAAGTTGGTCTTGATACTTAATGGCTACCGAATGTGATGTACTCATACTACACTTCTGCATATTTTTTAGTAGACCCAGGTGTTGGAGGCAGCGGATCTTGAGAGTGAGAGCTTGCATCGGTCGTGAGGATTCAAGGTAGAGCTACATATTGTCGCAGTCCCTTGGAGTATCATCCTTTATATTGTACTGTTAATTTTACATTCGAACAGTGTCATATTTTGAATATTCTGTATGTATTCAGCTAGAGCTTATGTCTGCGTACTACCTAGTTCTGGGAAGATGTATTAAGTATTATCACTTTGCCTTGTGTTAACTCTATTTTTGCTTTTATATTAAATTCTGTCTTATTATATCATATTTTGTTGATTTAATATTGGTAAGTAATATGTTTACCTAACCTTAGAGATTAGGTGCCATCACTGACTCCTGTGATGGAATTTGGGTCGTGACAAGGAAATGGAGAATCTTCACTGGGAGAAACTTTTGGCTATAATCTATTCTTGATGGAAAAGAAATCTCATTCGATATTCGCATCAAAAATTAAAGTAACGTGATTTGTGATTGAGATGATGCATGCAACTTTTATTTATTATTCGGGACACGTGACGAGCTTCAACTTTTTGTGCCATTAATAGCAGTTTCCAAGATTATGATGTTTGACTTTGCAATTGACATGTTTTCCAAGTTCGATGGTTCTGAAACTGTTCCCCGCGTTTATATCTGTGAAGTTCCTTTCTTTCCTCACTTTTCAATTATTTTAAGCAAATCCTCTGCTACATTCACAACCTTCATTGAATCCTTCTTCGATCCTATAGTCTTTTTTTCTCCCCTATTATGGATTTTCAAGAACTCTCACTCCATTGAGTCATGTGAGTATCATCAAAGAACCTTCAGAAGACACATCCTCGTTATCTCATGAGAAAGGTGAAAAAAAATCAGAATCCTTTGAAAGGCAAAAGGCAAAGCATGAGACTAAACCCTCTGTTTTGGACATTCGACCAAAACAGTAAGATTTTGAAGTGGATGGAAGGTCATGAAACAAAATAGTGATGTAGTCTTGGAATTGGAATTCTTACGTGCATAACTTTGATTCCTTATTCGATTGGATCACATTCCTATCGTCCAAAAAGGAATGCCACTAGAATGATCACATTAACATCCAAGTAGCTTTAGAGAATGAGCGGATTATCAGCCACCAAGATGGTTTTTCCTTTGTGTACATCTATCCATTCACCCTTGGATTTGTTCCCCTAATCGACCCTGCAATTTTGGACTTCTATTGGCATTTCGACATTTGCTTAGCTCAAGTCGGCCCGAGTGTTTTGAGATTAGTGATGTGTCTTTGGTTTACTCCCTAATGCTTTTTTGGGATAGTGTTGTTATTGTTGTCAATCGAGGTGAATAAGCTCTCGTGAATATAGAGGATGATTATGATAGAGGATGACATGATTATTTGGTTGTAATCCCTATCCGAGAGCTGGTTCATTCTGAGGATCGTCATTTTTCGAAAATCTTATCTTCTTTTCCTCGAGAGGTCCTGGAGGCATGTTTCTGAAATTTCAGGATGGAGGACTAAGAATCATGGTAAATCTTCATGCCAATTGTCTTTCTAATTCGATGCTTCATAACTTATACATCTTTCTCCATTGTAGGCATTGCACCAAGGAAAACTCTTTCTCGAGTTATGATTAATCTCCCCACGACCACTGATTCTACTCAAGAAAGAGTCCAACATTATCCGCACTAAATAGGAAGAAAAATTCATCAAAATCTATTTCGGCAAATGATTTTGCTGGTCTTCTAAGGGAAAGAACTAGGTCTAGTTTCAATTGAGAATCCGAGAACGTTTAGGGAAGTCCCCGAATTAATTCGTGGTCTACTCGTATTCAAAATACTAACCCCATCTTGATTGATATCAACGAAATAGATTTCTTGGTTGAAAGGCCTAAAGAACCAATAGGAGATACAACTTCCACTCTGATCCCAGGAAATGTAACTACATGGGTTGGTCATTATGGGCTATTCCAGTTTGGAAGTTCTCATCCTAATATTGTACCCTCAACGGACCTTCCGATCCCATAACATTCCCAAATTGAGCCTTCAACAATCGCTGATAAAGACCGAGTTATAATCGAGGTTCCTAAGGGGTGGATCTTCTGGAGTATTTAGATGAGGATTCTATGCGGTTAAAGAATTTAGTTGGCCTTTCGGAAAAGAAGAGAGCGGACAATCATTCTGACGCTAGCCTTGTGAATGATGTGCAATATTGAAAATTTTAAGTATGCTTTTGAATCTCCATTTTTTACTCCTTCTAGAATCCCCCCCCCCCTTTTTTTTTTTTTAAATATCAAACACTGCATTGTGTTTTGGTGAAGGCTAATTTAGTTTCAACCCAAATCATGGAGAGGTTCTTACTTTACGAGAAATCAGTGCCAGAGCTAATGGAAAGCATTAAGACTTAGGAGTCCAGATTGGGGAAGGTATTTGTTGAGGAGGCTTTTGAAATTCAAGCCAAATAGGATATGGAAGAGTTGAATAAGGTGAACGTCGAGACAAAGGAACAAAATGCCAAGCATGTTGAGAGAATGGCGTTGCTCGCGCAGAAGGAAGCATATTCGAGCCAACTGGCTGATGAATATGCTAAGTTCGCGAATGAGCTTAATGGGGCAAGAGAGCAAGGGAGACTTCTCGAGACAGCCTTTGGATCTTGAAAAGCAACTACCGAATCTTTCAAGCCTGAGGAGGAAAAGCTATGAACTGAAAGAGACAAAGAGATCTCGACTTATAATAGTTTGAAACATCAATCGGAGCTTGCTCAAAATGTCATTTTTCTAGATTCTAAGCTGTCAACATTAGAAGTTGGTCGTGCAAGAATTCCTGATCTGGAGAGGGTGGTCGAGAAAACAAGACAAGCAGTGGAACAAGCAGTGGAAATAACCCGATAGGCTATGAACTCGTCCTCTACAAAAGAAGATTTTACAGAAGGATGGATGCTTCCAGACCTTCCGAATGAGGCTACCAACGGGGACATACCCGAGCTGCATCCTAACTTTTCGGTTCCTCAAGCTAATTAATCTTCCTCTTCTCCACCATCTTCTGACTTGACTCTTCAAGATACTCAAATTCTTCTCTTCCATCCAAAGATCAGTGAAGTGGAGTGACCAGCAACCAATGTTTGGATATTTTGGAAGTTTTTCTTTTTCTTTAGTACCAGTCATGGAGTCATTGGAATACCTTTTTTGCAGGTTTTTACTTGTATCAATGATAAAGTTTCTATTTCTGCATTTGTTCATACTTAGAAATATTTTTCGCTTCGATGTTGATGTCTTGCTAGTGCATTTTACAATTCAGTTTCGTTGACTTGAATATGCTTGAAGGATTTTGATACGATGACTACGAGCAACTAATTTTTTTAGTCTCCGAATTATGAATAAAAGAGGACATACTTGTAACAGAATGATCCTGCACATCTCAAAATTCGGTGTGGTAGGCAAAGACATTTTTGAGCACTCTTGAAAATTTTGGATACTTTATTTTGGAGGAGCATTTTTCAGCCCCGGATGGATGGTTTCAAAAATAAATACGATTCTTATCTATCCCGGAATTTTAAGACTTTGGGTATTAAAATATCGTTTGAAATCCTATGCTATATGTTACCTTTTATATGTCGCGTATTTCATCTATACGGATAATTTTTTAACTTTTCAGTTTTTCCCGAGAAGTATTCGGGAAGCGGAAGAGTATCATGCAGGAAAATGTATTGTGTCTAACACCGTGATTTTAAATCAGAAACGTCAAAAAAGTACTTTCTATTTAATGCTCGAGATGCATGGCTGGATCCGATTGCGTCATTAGCGGTTACCAACACACTAGTGAATTTTTTCTTATAAAAGGTGTAATTCTTGCCATTTTCATCTTCTTCCTACAATTTCTTTCTAGCGTTGCAAGTGATTTTGGCCGCTTTATTTTTAAAGTTTTTTGAATCCTTCCCTTACTTCTTAACCTCCATCAATGCATTCTCGGAGCCGCAATTCATCAGAAGAATACCCTTCCACCGCCTCTGCTTCTGGCACTACATGAGGTGCTCATGTCATTGTTACCGCTGCCGCTAAGGCAGTAGTAGCTCGGAATACTTTGTCATTGGAGAAGAAGAGGAGGACAACCAGAACCTCTGTTGTCGGGTCTTCCAAGAAAATTGATCTTGCAACTTTTCGGGCACGAACGGTCTATGGTATTGTTCCAAAAGAGTTATATAAGAAGAGTAACTTCAAGATTAAGGAAAACAACCAAGAAATAGCTTGGATACCAGAACACACCCGAGATTGGATACCCATCTCTGATTACTTGGGATCGTCTTCCTTAAGTTCGGGTCGATTGCGATTGGACTAACAACGAAAGCCCTTATCCCCTTTTGTCTCTAAGAGGACGAAAGGCTTACTAGTCCCCTTCCTGATCACTCTTTCATCTACACCTACCTCTTCATTATCGGGTTTTATCTTTCAGTGGATGTGATTATCGTCGAGATGTGTGAAAAGTACAATATTTGTCTTGCCCAGATTGGTTCCCGAATATGGAGGTTAGTCGCATTCCTCCACTAACTTGATTCAAGGCCAATTTTCCTTTCACTTTCCAGTATCTCGGCCACCTTTATTCCCCTAAGATTGTGGGGATGTATTCAACATGGCTTCTTAGGGTTCTATGGCTCTGATCATCAATTATGGTGACGATTACAATTAGAGATGGTTTAGAGATATTTAGTGGTGAAAATATAATTTCTCGTTCCATTCGAGAAAGTTTTATTTTCAAAGAAATAAAATTTTAATTGTAAGTGTCCCCATTTATTTTTACCTATATTTGCATGATTTGTAGTCTTATTGAATTCATTATCTTCGAGAAATGCAGCTATCCCGGTGGAAATTGATGGAGTCCCCAACATCGAGGATTGGGTCTCCAAGATTTTGAGCACCCCTTCCACTGCTTCGAGGATGTAGAAAAACATTGCCATCGAGCCAGGTATCTTGCGGGTTAAATATCTCTAAACCCTAAAAGATATCCCCGTAACGGCACCAATATTTGACGAGCTCGAAACGCACGCTTAAATTATGATCTCTTATTAAATATAGTATAGTATAATATCGTATCCACATGGATTGGATTTAAACAGTATTCTCGTAGTTTCTAGCTTGCTGCAATCCAAGATGATCAACAATTGAGATTTATATGATTTCTAACTAAAATTAACTAAGAGTCTAAAGCTATTGACTAATGACAATCGAAACAAGGAATAAGCAAAGAAAGTTATCAGTGGGAGGAAATATGGGTTGATATGATAGGTGCAAAATAATTATTTGGGATCTAACTCTAGATAATTCACTTCTAATGTTCAAGTTAGTCTCTCGAATTTACTAAATTATTAGTTCAAACATTCAGTAAAAACTCCCCTCTCGATTAAGTCTTAACCTTACGAGATGAACCAATTTAAGCACGTGAAGATATACAAGAATGTGTAGTGAATTGGTCTTTAGGAATAATCAATAATTCTCCTAACTAGGTTTAATCAATAATTCAACTAGCCTCTTTCGATTACTAAGAAGAACTAAAGAACTCAACCAACACTATAATGCAAGGATATCACAAGTTATGCCTTTCGAGATTACATGAACAAGTGAATATAGATGCAACAATTAAATCATCCAAAAACGCTTCAATTCATAAAACTAGAGTTATAATCCACAAATAATCATCAACACACCAAATCCATCAAACTCTAAAAGGAACTACTTAGGAGTAATTCATCAGAATTACTCCATAGATATGGAGTAATTCATCAGAAATATAATTAAAAGATAGAAAAACATAAATTCAATCCAAACTCGTGTCTTGAGTGAGGAATGAATGATGAAATCCTTGTGCTTGTGTTCTTTGAACTCCTCCTTAGCCTCCTTAGGTCGAATATGTGTCAAAAGTCTAGAAAATAATATTTTTCCATGTATTTATACTAAGTAGGGTAGGGCCCAGACGAAATCACCTTTTCCTAGCCGAAATAGGATATTTACTCTGTAAAAATTGCATAGGCGCGCTGCATGGGGCAAAGCGTCATGCGGGGCATTAGTGGGGAAATCCAAAGAGCTCAACATCTGTCAGGCAGCAGATTTTGTATAGCCGTGGTGCGGCAAGCCATTTTTCTCAGAGTACGGATTGAATCTTGCTTTTTGACGTCCAGACTTGGTCCTCGACCCCCAAACACGATCCCGGCTTAATGCCTTGGGCTTTTACTTAGAATTCAAAGCTTCAAATAGCTCGAATTAGCTCCATAACATCTACATCACTCGGAATCACTCATACAAGGCATAAAACACACAATAAGTGCAAAACACTATCAATTAAAGCTCAAAACAAATAAAGTATAGTAAATTAGAATGCAATAAGCGAGGCAAATACGAGATTATAGCCTACCATCAACACCCCACACTTAAACCATTGCTCGTCCTTGAGTAATCAAACTACACTTCGCATAGACACGACCTTTTTAAACAACTCTCATAACCCATCACACCAAGAATATTTAAAACAGATTAAGTACAATACTATAACATCCTAGCCTCAAGAATTGACTCAAAAGCACCACGCATTATTCATAACCCGCTCACTTACTCTAACACAGAGGTCAATGACATTACCTTTCCTTCAAGAATCAAGTGTCCTCACACAACAATGGATAGTAGTTCCGCACACAATAAAATTTAAGAACAATTAGGAACTCAAGATAGAAATAGTTCACTCACTCTCAGAAACAACATTCATATGCCAGAAAATACGTACTATAGGCTTGCTCGTAGTGTACTACTCTACTAATTGAGCTCATTCAGTCAAGGATCAAATTGGACTTTAATTGGTTGTAATATAGGTTGCGGAGTGGGTACGATACATTTGGATATAAGAGTGACTACACCTCCCTAAGCACTTTAATACATACATTTCATTTTTCAAAAACCCACACTTATGTCAAACCAAAACTCCACCTTCACATCTATATACATTAACTCCCTACTTCTTTAAGCACAATTACATCACGAGTCACTACAATCAAAGAATAATTTTCAAAATCATACACTTATTTTTCTTTCTTTTTCAATTCAAGTAGCTCTTTTTTTTTTCAAACAGTACACCTTTCTCCTTAGTGCAATTGTTTCACTCAAAAGCCAAACCAACCACCCCATACTTCACTTTTACAAAGTTCATAATAAATATAAGTACTCACGCGAGGTACAAGGCTCAAATAGATGGTCAATCCAAACAAATGGGTAGGGCTTGTAATGTGGTTGCCAAAGAAACAGGATTATAGGCTCAAAGGGGTTAACTACGATACATAACAATTAGGTGGATAAAAGTATACATCTGGCTCAACAAAGAAATGCCTATATCACTTCCAAGACTGAACAAAACTACTATTTTGCTCTGCATACATACGGAGCAAGTTCTAGATATCAAATGCAATGTACAGAATAACACAAAACCTCACACACACATGGCACATAACTCACCCAAGATGGATTATCAAGACACTCTAGCCAAAGCAGTTAAGCAAAGTTTAGATCATACACTTTAAGATACTTATACAAGAGTCAAAAATTGAGTCTAAGTGTCACACTACAGCACTCACTATTCTCAAGGTATAAAAGAGTTAGGAGATATTGCCTTTAGTTCCAATCATAGCACAAGGTTTCCTACTCCAAATAAAAATAAAAACTAGCTGCACCCGGTTCAAACAAAATCCTTGGAAAAGAACCGCGGTACAAAGAAAAACCAAGGGGGAATTATTACACTACCTAACAAAAGAAAATCTTTTGTTTCTTATTTCAACTTTAATCCCTCTGGAAACCTGCCGAATGATATCCATCGTCGGGAAAAACCAAAATATTTTCAATTGTTATGGTTTTTTCAATATTTTCTATCCATAACTACTAAAACAACAAAAAGTAAAACTAATATACATACATACATACAACATATCCCCCACCCCACACTTTAAGTTGTTACATGTCCCCATAACACACAATTAAAAAGCATAAGGTAAAGGAAACTTCCTTGAACATCTAGTCGGGGCATGAGTCGAAGTCGGGATCCACTCCTCGCCTTCGAACTAATGCGCACATTCATGCAGAAAGCTTCTTCTCAACCTTCTTGGGGTACACTCCATACTTATCTTTCTCACTCGCCGCATTCTTCTCTTTTAAGCCCTTCACTTTCCACTCAACGCTCGCAACTGGTTTTTCCTTTTGTGCCCCCTTTTCTACATCCATCTTGAAAGTCACAGTCTCCTCACCCACTCTAAGCATGAGTTTTCTCTCGTGTATATCCAATATTGCTCTACCTGTTGCTAAGAATGATCTTCCTAGGATAAGGGGACCTCCTTGTTTTCCTCCATTTTCACCATTATTAAATCCACTGGAATACGAACATAACCACCCGAACTAACACATCTTCCACTATCCCCTCAGGTATTAAAGTCATTTGGTCTGCCAGCTGCAACGATATTGGTGTATACCTTATCTTTCCAATCTCTATCTCCAATTTCCTGTAAATAAATAGAGCCATTAAACTGAGGCACCAAAATCACATAATGATTTATCAAAATGAATAGTTCCTATAGAGAAAGATATAGTAAAACTCCCTGGATCTCCATAATTTTGTGGGAGTTTGATTTGTAAGATCGCACAGCAATGTCTGTGAGCTTGACCAGTGAGGTCTCTTCTATCTTCCTCTTCTTCGTCAGGATTTCCTTCAAGAATTTGGCATAAGCAGGCACGTGAATGGTAAGTTTACATGAACCTATTTCAGCACATCCAGAAATCTCCCAAACTACTTGTCTGGCTTTTCTCTATATAGCTTTTGGGGGAAAGGTCAAGCAGGCATATGCTCGCTCTCATCATGTTCCTCCCTTCTCGAAGTTTCTCAGCTTTTATCTGGCCCTTCTTCTTTTTATCAATATCACGTTTCAGCTGCCCCCCACTTTCTTTTTCAAGTATCACATCTTTTTGGATCGGGGTGGGATCTTTCAACACTTGCCCACTTCTCAGAGTTATAGCATTCACTGGTTTTTTGGGATTTCTCTCAGTATCAGCGAGGAGAGTTCGTGGAGCACTCACAGATAATATTGTTGCAATGTGTCCCACTTGTCTCTCCGGGTCTTGAAAAGATGTGCCCGACTCTTTGCTAGCTGCTCCATGGGTGTCCAGCCTCTTATCTGTCTTGATAATGAAGGCCTTCATTAGATCCTCTAGACCAGGCTGAACGGGTTTGTTGAGGCTGAAATTGCTTCCTCTGCTGATTTTGGTATGCTGGAGCTCCTTGTCCCTAGGTTTAGAGTTATTTTGTTCCCATGCATTTGCGGTACCCCAGGTAAACTCCATTAAAAACTGAGGTGCCTCTAACCCATTGCATTGAAATTGTAGTTTCCCACAACATTCACTTCCCCAGTTGAGGCTTGACAGTCATGAGTAGGGTGTCCTCTTCCACATATATCACAAGCTGCTTGAGGCTTGTATCTAGTCTAGGGTAATCTTCCGTATTTCTTTGGCCATAACATCAAGTTGTACCTGCACAAAAGTAGTAGCATCAACTTAGTGAACACCAGCTAATCTTCTTCTTTCAGCACTCTTAGAGGGCCACTAATTTGCATCTTCAGATAACTCATCAAGAATTGTAACTATCTCCTCTGGAGTCTTCTTCATCAACCCGCCTCCAACTGTATTGCTTAATGTTCTACGCGAGGCTGGTGTCAATCTATCTCAAAAGTCCTGGAGTTGCATCCAGAGTTCAATTAAGCTATCTTGACACTTTCTAACTATCTCCTTAAATCGCTCTCATGCTTCAAAAATAGTTTCGTGATCCTTCTAGCAGAAGTAATGGATTTCTCTTTTAAACTTGCCCAATTTAGTTGAGGAGAAATATTTATCAAGGAATTTTCTAGCAATCTCCTCCCATGTTTTAATTGATCTAGTGGGCAAGCTTCGAAGCCATTGTTTTGCATCATCTTTCAGTGTGAAGGGGAATGCCCTTAAGTGCGCTGCATCTTGTGACACACCATTGTATTGAAAGGTGTTCATAATCTCCTCGAAGTCCATTAGATGTGTATTTGGATCTTCGTTTGGCTTCCCTCTGAAGACACAACAATCCTGAAGGGTTTGAAGCAACCCTTGCTTCAACTCTAAATTATTAGCTGCAATTGGAGGTGGACTCACACTTGATAATCCTTGATTGTAAACCGGTCTAGAATAATCGCCAAGTGGTCTCCCAGGCATGGTTCTGCACCCAAAGGTTGATTTTGAGAAATTCTCCTACCCCTCTCTTCTTTATAGATAATCTGTGCAACTCTAATAGCTGCTTCTTCAGCATCCCGTGCAGCTTTTTCTCGTTGTTGGGCTGCCTCTCTTGCAGCCAAATCTACATTATCCTCACCGTTTCCAGCCATAAGTTCTTTGGTTGAGGATTGCCCGACCGTTTCTGATGTCTTGGTGAGATTTCTTTCCTTCCTCAGCTATCGCAGCTGTTTTTCAATTTCTGGCTCGTATGGTAGCACTTCTTTCGCAGAGGCTCGAGTCATGCACCAATGTAAACCTGTAACCTGTGCACAGTCAACAACACCAAACGTAAAAAGAGAAAAATTAAATTAAATAAAAATAAAAAAATTCGGGAATTAGCACAACAAACTATTTCAAACATTTTTCTTTGCCAATCCCCGGCAACGGTGCCAAAATTTGACGAGCTCGAAACATACACTTAAATGATGCTCGCTAGTCAAACATAGTATAGTATAATATCATATCCATAGGGATTGGATTTAAACAGTGTTCTCGTAGTTTCTAGTTTGGTTGCTATCCAAGATGATCAACAATTGAGATTCTGTGATTTCTAACTACAATGAACTAAGAAGCTAAAGCTATTGACTAATGGCAATCGCAACAAAGGTAAGCAAGAAAGTTATCAATGGGAGAAAATAGGGGTTGATAGGATAGGTGCAAGATAATTATTTGGGATCTAACTCTAGGTAATTCACTTTTAATGTGCAAGTGAGTCTCTCGAATTCACTCAATTATTAGTTCAAACGTTCAGTAAAGACTCCTCCCTCGATTAAGTCTTAATGTTACGAGATGAACCAATTTAAGCACGTGAAGATATGCAAGAATGTGTAGTGAATTGGTCTTTAGGAACCTCTTTCGATTATTCTCCTAACTAGGTTTAGTCAATAATTCAACTAGCCTCTTTCGATTTAAGAAGAATTAAAGAACTTAACCAACAATATAATGCAAAGATATCACAAGTTATGCCTCTCTCGATTACATGAACAAGTGAATATAGATGCAACAATCAAATCATCCAAAAATGCTTCAATACATAAAATTAGATTTATAATCCACAAACAATCATCAATACACCAAATCCGTCAAATCCTAAAAGGAACTACTCCATAGATATGGAGTAATTCATCACAAATGTAATTAAAAGATAGAAAAACATAAATTCAATCCAAACTCATGTCTTGGGTGAGGAAGGAATGATGAAATCCGTGTACTCGTGTTCTTCCAACTCCTCCTTAGCCTCCTTAGATCGAATATGTGCCGAAAGTCCAGAAAATAATATTTTTTATGTATTTATACCAAGTAGGATCGGGCCCCGATGAAATCATATTTTCCTAGCTGAAATAGGATATTTACTCTGTAAAATTTACACTATTGGCACTGCATGGGACAACGCGCCATGCGGGGCATTAGTGGGGAAATCCAGAGAGCTCAAGATCTGTCAGGCAGCAGATTTTGTACAGCCGCGCCGCTCACGCGCCGTCCCATGCACCGCGGCAAGCCATTTTTCTCAAAGTACGGATTGAATCTTGCTTTTTGACGTCCAGACTTGGTCCTCGACCCCCGAACACGATCCTGGCTTAATCTCTTAGGATTTTACTTAGACTTCAAAGCTCTAAATAGCTCGAATTAGCTCCATAACATCTACATCACTCGAAATCACTCCTAAAAGGCATAAAATACACAATAAGTGCAAAACACTATTAATTAAATATCAAAATGAATAATGCAGTAAATTAGAGTGCAATAAGCAATTAAAATACAAGATTATAGCCTACCATCGATATCATGGTAATATACTTTTTCAAGTAAAAGTTTTCTTTTTCGTCGGCTTCATATCTTAACTTAGCTGATTTTTTAAAATATTATATAGGCATCGGTGAGAAGGTGACCATCCGGCCCTGAGTCTAACATTCGGTCAGTCTTCCACCTTTCGAGTCAGCCGTCTGTCAAAGACTTCAAAAGCAACTTGATGGTACAACAACAAAGGGGTGCAACCAATGTTGCTCCTATGGTGTAGTCTTCTTCCGGATCCTCTAAGAGGAAGAGAGTAGTTGAAAAGAGAACTGAACAACCTGGGGCTGATGGGATCAACGCCCAAGCCAATCCTCATGCCGATTAAAGCGGCCCTATAGAAGAATTCGAGCGCCACGACGTTGTTGTTGTAGTTGAATCTGAAGAAGAAGGTCTCCAGAACATTGCTTCCTTCGGGAAAATGCCATATAGTTAATTTCTAAAAAAGAAGGTCTCCACAAATTGGTGGGCCCTAAGAAGAAGGAAAGGATGGCAGAAATTAGTTCAAATGGGATGGTTACCCAAATGGCTTATGCTTTTATTAGGGTAAGACGTTTTTGTTTTTCAACTGCTTTGGGATTATGTCCATCTTAACACTCATCTCCTTTATTTGTATAGTTTAACCTCCTCTCCTTAGAAGATTTGAATCGAGAGGAAATTGTTAGAAAAGGACGCGATGAAGATCAAACGGGTACCGAAGGCCGAGAATGAGAGTTTTAAGACAGAGATTGAGAACCACAAGGCCGAGAAAATATCTTTTGACGAGAACTGAAGATGCCGAGAGGAGTTCTAAGCGGAGACTAAAAGTGATTTTTGACAAGGAAGCCTCTTTTCTCACTAAGCAGGCTAAAACCAATGATAGAATCGAATTTCTCGAAGCCGATTTATCCAAGAAGGGTGGAGTGGATGCTCAATTTAGAGAAGAATATTCCCGGTTAAAAGTCAGGGAGCAGGAGTTGATATCTATTCTCGAAGCAATTTATGAATTGGCCGGGCTAACTATGCCGACAAGGCTACTTTCTAGGAAGCTTATGATACTCTAGCTTAGAGACTCGGCAAGGGCGAAAGGAAGCGGGAGTTGGGCTAGAACTGGTCCATCTTAGAGACTCGTCTAAATATCCTTCGTGAAGTCTATGCTGGTAAGCCATACATAGAAAATGAAATCATCGTACTTGAGGGTGAGGCACGAAATATTGAAAGAATGCTTGGACTCCCATTTCCAAATAGAAGGGAGTTCAACCTTGGGTTGCATGAAGATGACTCGGAGGGAACGGGGGAAGCTAGAAAAGAAGAAGATATTTTCCTACATCTGCTCCCTCCTGCTGATGTTGTTCGGAAGTTCCTTCATCTTCAAATCCCCGAAGTCCAGCACCGGATCCAAGCTATAGGCCTTTTGATCCTTCTTAGACATCTCTTGTAACTCCTACTATTGGGGCCCTTGTTATTAATGAAAACTTTTTTGTTACACCTTTGCGATCTTTGTATTTACTTTAAATACTTCGTACTTAAAAATATTTTCGGATTTAGTCTTGTCGACTCAGAATTTTTCATAAAGACAATTCTCCTTTTCTAATTCATATTTTTAGAACGATAGTTTTGAGCCACAATTTAGAACATTTGACTTGTGCATAAATGAGGGCCCTTTTATGTTGTTCGACGCGCATGAAAATGATGTATCATCTTCATTAGGCCTAACACTGAATCTGAAGGGATAAAATGGGAGTGCACACTAGTTCAGAAATGAAGTAGATAACATATGCTGATAGTAAAATGGAAAATATGTTCGAAATAATAGAACTCTTCATTTGTTCGGATGAGGTGATTAAACTGTTACATCATTTAGTCACTTTTTGACTAATAAGACCGGATAAAAAATCTGGGATTATTTGGAAAGTATAGAAACCCCTTTCATCTAAAATGATCTCTTTCGGAATGACTTTGTTCCAGATGTATTAAAAATATTTGTAATTTTTTTAATCTTCTTGTTCGTCAAACTTAGACTTCTGTCCCTTTGCAATACAACTTCATGACATTCTTCAAAATTGACTTTATATGGTCTGGTCCCCTCAGTGTTTTGGGTTTAAAAAATGAGGACTTGAACACTGGCAGCTTGATTGTCTTCAGTTGGACATTCAACATTTTTCAACCCAATCTTCCCATGGTCCTGTTCCTGAAAATAAAGTAAAGGGACGGGAAGTTTTATTTTTAAATGAAGACGGTGTCAGATCCTTTTTAGATAGATATTTTGACCTCGACGGGAACTACTGTGGTTCTTAAATATTGCCAAAGGTCGATAGTCGTCATTTGGGGCCAGGCCTGCTTATTGCCTATCATATAAAAATGTAAGTAAAACTTAAGGAAAATAAATTATAATGCATGCATAAGGAGGAAGTCGCATTGTGGTTCTCAAAAGTAGAACCTTTTGAGGTGAGCTATGTTCCAGTTTGCTTTTACGGACTTCCCATCCATCTCCTAGAGCTTGTACGACCTTTGCATGTTATCTCTACTGTTCGGTCCGGTTCTTCCCAGTTGGGTCCTAGTTTTCCTACATTCGACTCCTCATTTGAAGAGAACACATTCCAAAGTACATAGTTTCCTACTTTGAAGTGTCAAAGGTTGGCAAAATTAAAATAATTCTCGATCCTTTGTTTTTGAGCCGCCGTCCGAACTAATGCTATTTTTTGTCGCCCTTCTAGTAAACCTAACATGGTTGTTAAGGCTTCATTGCGTTATTCTTCAATGGCATAAGAAAACCTCAAGTTTGGTTCTCCTATATCAATCGAAATAAGTGCTTCGGACACATGAGGGAAAAAGGGATTTCCTCTTGATTTTATCATCGTGCAATTTGTCCATAATACTCCAGGCAACTCTTTAGCCATATTCCTTTGGCTTCTTCATACCTCTTCTTTAAGCTGTTCAGAAACACTTTGTTGGAAGACTCGGCTTATCCGCTTTCTCCCAGATGATATGGAATAGAAGTGATCCTTTTGATCTGCCATTCTTCAAGGAGCTTTGTTATCTTGGCTCCAGCAAGCTACAACCTATTATCGCATGCAATTTTCTTTGGAACTTCAAATTTACATATAGTGTTTCTTCAAATAAAGTCTATAAGTTCTTTTTCCTCGACCTGTACAAACGCGTCTGCTTTTTTCACCTACTTGAAAAAGTAGTCAGTCAAAACTAGAAAAAACTTTATTGGTCCTATAGCTTGATATGATATTCCTATTATATCCGTTCCTCACTTCATGAAAAGACACAAAGTATGTACATAATGAAGTGGTTCGATCAATTGGTGTAGTCGATGAGCAAATTATTAGCACTTGTCCTATTTTGAAATTGTGTCTTGCTCCATTCGAGGACAACAATATGTTCCCTCAATCAGCTTCCGAATTTATGACCTCTCGCTGAATGATTGCCATCATGTTCTATATGGACCTCCCCATTACGTAGTGTGTGTCCTCGAGTCTTAGGCATTTAGCTGGCGGACCGTTGAAGGTTCTTCGATATAAGTCCCCTTCGATGATATAATAACTTGGTGCCTGACTGATGCAGGGCAACCTGATCAAGTTACGTTCATGTCTTGGAAGAAGCTACATTCATGTTATGATTGCGCAATGATGGAAGAAGCGGGTAGCATGTCGGATAAGACAAGAAAAGGCGTGGTTAGCCTTGGAGAAGTGCCAAGCGTTCACACATCTTGTGTAGGACGAAATATTTATTGATGATGTATATTTGTGTTTATGTTGTATTATTGTGTTGCTATGGAAGACATTGACTCTTACTTGGGAGTCCTGTGTGGAAATTTTCTTTACTCAGCCAAATTGTGGCCTTTTCTTTGGTTATTTGTTTCCTAGTTAATTTAGGACAAGGCTCATTCTATATAAGCCTAAAGACTTCATAATTTTCAGAACCTTTGACATTATTTTGAGAATAGAAAATCGGCAGCCCTATTGCTCCCAAAAACGTGTGACTTAACTTGTCCAATTTTAGTATGATTCAAAATGAACTCGTTCCTTGTTTGATCGAACAATTTGCAAGACAATCGTTGTCTTGAGGGTCGTTCGTATAGTATAGGTACTCCTTGATTTCATCAAGAAGGTAAGTAGACTAGTTCCTACTTGTGTCTTGATAATTCATAGAGCGTCTTGCTTCTATCTTTTGTTTTCTTGTTTCCGCGTTTAATATTGCATCAGTTGGTATCAGAGCAACTTTCGTTTATATTGCATTAGTTGGTATCAGAACTTGGAAAGGGTTTGTTCTTACAATCCCAATCCTAATTCTTCGTGCCTTAGTTTTAGGTTCTTTGTCTTTAATTTTGTTTTTTGATAATAATTAAAAAAAAGAAAAAGAAAAAATGTGACCAAAAAAAGAAGAAAGAAATAAGTTAATTGTTGATTGAAGTTGTTAAATCATCTAGGGTTTGAAGTCTTGAAGATTAATTGATAAAGAAACGTTCTTCAACCAAATCTTGAAGTTCTTGATTGTTAGAAACCGATAATCTTGAAATCTTGAAACTCTAGTTGGAATCTTGAAAGGAGCACGTTTGATCTTGAAAGAATCTTGAAGTTTTTGAACGTCAAAGTTGTTGTTCTTGGAAGTAGTCACGTGAAACTCAAAAATCTTGAAGTTCTTGGAGTTAAAATTGTAATTCTTGAAGAGTTTTGCGTTGTTCTTGAATAGGGTCTTGAATCCTCAATCGTTCTTAATGAGTCATCCTCGAATTCTTGAAGTTCTTGAACATTAATTTGATAGTTCTTGGGGAAGTCTTGAACGTGAGCGAGAGAAAGAAAAGAGGACTGAATTTGGGAGGAGAAGGAGGAGGTATAAGCAACCTTAATTCTAGTCCAAGAAGGACACAACTCCCAATCCAAAAGGGAGAAGTTTCAAGGAGTTGAAATTCTATTTGGATAAGGAGAGGAGGGGCGAATTTGGGTTACAAAA